>ML792922.1:5731-22385 GCA_009831015.1 Picea engelmannii
TGCCCTTGTTCTTAATATTGTCTTAAAATAACTTTTTTTTTTGGGACGTGCCTTTCCACCTTCCAAAACATTCGACAATTGTTTGTATATGGTGTGGAATTGTTGGTTCTTTTAGGGAGTAAAATTTTGTTGTAATTTACTAATGGGTATTGATTTTTTGAGTATAACATTATGTTTGATATAGAAAGGTATTGGCTAAAAGTTTTGTCTTTTGGGTTTTTTTTGGTAGAAATTGGTCGGAATGTGACGATGTAAATTTGGGCAAAATTTTTATTTTCTGTTGTTTAAATTGTTTTTCTGAATGTATAAATGAATTCAACCTGCTAAAAAATCCTGGAAACACTTAGATTATACAAACTTAGCCACTCAAATCTGCAGATCCAACCTTTCAGCACGGGATTGGACAAAATCAAATTAAGAAAAAACCCAAAAAACCGAAAAATTAGAAAGTTTACACTACTGCGATATCTCAACGGAACCTACATAGACGGTGAAGTGATTATGACTATTTTATATGCCCTATAAAATGGGTATATACACAAGTGTATATATATTTGGTAGCTTATTTTATAGATATATTATTTGGAAACTTATTATTTATTATTTGCATCGATGTATTCACTCGAAATATATGAATACGGATTGGACAATGAAATTATAAAATCAAATCTGCAAGGGAGGGAGGGAAGGCTATGCCAATCCAAACTTTAGTTTAAACATCTCATCCCATCCCATCCCATCATGCCGTCAGTTGACATGTTACTTTTAAGAACAGGCACGTGCCGGTAACCCTGCCTGTCTGCGTATGTCCGAGCCGGATCGCATTCTTTTCAACAGAAACACTACCTAGTCTACTACCTTCCTGGAATGCCAAAAGAGTCTTCCTCACTTCTGTTCCACTGCTCCGATGAGATGAGAAGGGCTTCTTGATTTTGGGTCGAAGAGGCTATAAATCAAACAAAACAGCGGTCTTGTAAATTGTGGAGCGGAGCAGATGATCTCCACATTGCCAAATAAGATTGTTGTTGATGATTTCAGGGGCCATTCTAGTAAGCTTTCCTGAGCCGAGGATGCGAGCTCTCCCTCTCTCTCTCTCTAATGGCCTAAATCTGATCCCATGCAATTAATATTCCATCCATCTGGAGGAGGAGAAATCATGGGCGGACTCAAAGCCAATTGCAGAGTTAGCGCAGTGGTGATCTTTACAGTTTGCGTGGGTGTAGCTGGACTTCTGGGGCTTCTCACACCCATTCCGAACGGGTGCAATATGACGTACATGTATCCCACCTACATTCCCATCCCTCTTCATCCTTCCAACATCAACATTTCCTCGGCGGCGGGGAAATATGGTCTGTATCTGTACCACGAGGGCTGGAAGAAAATTGATTACGATTTGCATCTCCTCAAGCTCTCGGGCGTTCCTGTGCTCTTCATTCCTGGCAATGGTGGTAGCTACAAACAGGCACGTCTTCTTCTTCTTTATTTTCAAAATCTCCATAAACCCTCCCCTCGCCTACCAGACAGAACTAGAACAAACTAGAACAATGGACAACACAAAAAAGCATTAAGATGAATAGACATTAAAAGAATTCATTAAATTCTCCAGCATTTTGGTAATTTATTGTCTTCCAACGAAAATAATCAAAACAATGTTTATATTTGGTTAGGCTTGGCCAACTGTTTAGCCTCTGATTTGATTGAATCATCTGAATCCCAAATCTATAAAGTCCAAATTTACTGCTATGTCTGGAAGACTATACAAGTCTAGAACAAACATTTAAGAATCTTCCCCCCGGTAGACGATTTAAGGTGAGACTTATCCACTGGTAGAAATCTTGTTAAACATGTCAAATACAGGAAGAGGAGTTTCGCAGGTCAAGTATGAAAGTAACTTCATGGGAGTTCTGATCAATGTTCCAATATGTAAAAAGTATCAATCTGGACTAGTCTTTTTGCCAGCCAGTGTTTACTATACAAATGCTACAACATTTTTTGAGCAGCCAGTATGAAAGTAAATCTCACATTGGGGGCATGTATCATGCACATGGCTTTTGACTACTTGATGTCCGTTTGTTTCTGTGGGAATTCATCCATGCCCCAGGATGTCAATATTTCCATTCATGCCTTCCTCACAAGAATCCACATTGGCTTGTGGAGGGACCGGGACACTAATCATCGAGTAGATCGTAGCTTTTTCCTTCATACATTTCATGATATTTGAATTCGAATACTTCAATTAGTGAATGACACATGCTGACTATTATACTAAACTTGCATTGTGTTTCCTCTTTCATTCCATTTGTGCCAGACTTGATAAATCCATTATGTTGTTTCTCAATATGGAAATTTTAATGTGCTTTGACACTTGTATAAGTGCCTACAAGATTTATTGCCAGTAGGGAAGAACAACATATTCTTTAACATCAATATATTGACAAAAATGTTGCCCGAGTTTGGCTTACATAATCTATTTTGAAGAAACAACGACATTTAAAGCACTTTTACCTGGTTATTTGCAGAATYGTTGTTCTATTGTGGAGAGTGTTTAAAATCAATCCTAGAAATGCATGGTTAAATCGAAGAAAACCCAGATGAACTGCCTAAACTGAATCGGTGCTTTCAAGTTTCAAGATRGGGTATGCARATTRATAGCATTGAYGTGGYCGTTACTAGTATGATTTTGCCAATCTCTTCTTGTATTGACCTACAAAATAGAGTTGAGCAAGGGAGWAYTCARAAATTTCATTTCAAACATTGCTTTGTGGAAGGAATCATATTTCCACTTAGCATCGAGGTTTCCTTTGCGTTCCTTTGAAATGCCTTTTAAATTTAGCTGCATTAGATATGGAACATGGTCATGTCCAAGTAGATGGCCTAATATCCTTTTTGGTTTTGGGCCACAAGTTACTAACAAAGATATGGGTTTTTAAATTGAGTTTTCAAGTCTGTAGGTAGAGCTATAGCATATAGGTTTATCACATTCTTCTTAATGACATGCTTTTTGAATTTTGTTGTACTAAGAATAGTCAATTGTCTCCATAGCTCTTTTGATCACAGATACTCATTTACTCAGTTTTCTCATTTACTCAGTTTTCTCACGCAATCATTTGATGTTTTCTTATTTTTAATTGAAAGTAATTTTGTATTTTCATAAAAACAATATGTTACATGTCTATTCTAACAAGTAGGTCTGCACAAGGTTGTTGGGAGCGGGGAGTGGAAGTGGGAAGCGGGAGCGGGAGCAACAATTTTAATCAAGGCGTCTGCAATATTAATACATGTCTTGTAGCGATTTGAGTAGTAATGGGTTGAAAGGAAGACCGCACCGCTAACAGAGACTCCAAGAATATTTATCAATGGCCCGCCTTTCACATTTGTCCAACCATCAGATACAATTGATACCCGATGTCGATTCCAATCATTTGTAAATTTTCCTAGAGCACCTTGGATTTGTTAGATTTTCTTACATTTTCAATAGCAATAGATTTATTGGAGTATTTTTATCTTCTTTTAACATTCAACAATCATATACTGAAAATATAAGCAGGATCTAGAAGCAGATAGACAAGCACAAGAAGACACAAAGATTTATCTTGGGAAAACCCCAAACTTGGGGAAAAACCTAGCCAACTTTTCTTAGAGAAAATATTTCTGATAATATAGTACAACCATGAACAAGCTCTATTCATAAGAGCAAAACCAACATTGAAGAAACTTCGATAACAAGTACTTATCTCTTCTTCTTGTCAAGCCCTAGCGAGGGTAGACAACTGAGTCACCTCACAACCCTAGCGCAACTCTTCTAGAGGTAGTGCTCAAGAGAAACCACCAAGAACCACCAAGACCCCAATTGCAACATCTCCTAAGATTGCCTCAGACTTGCACCTCCTTTTCCTTGCTGAGATGATGAGTTTTTGTGTGTTGAAATGAGCAAGGCATCACCTTTATTTATGCTAGTTCAGTCACTTAGTTGGGGCCGACTTCTCTTCCTGGAAATTATATTTCCACTTTATTGTTTTCTTGTGGGCCAACATTTCTTCCTCGAAATTCTATTTCCACTTTATTATTTTCTTATGGGCCAACTTCTCTTTCGGGGTGTTCTTCAACTGTTCAATGGTCTTCCTTTGACTTCTTGGAATCTTCCTCTCTAAGAAAAGTTGTCTAGGAGGGAATACCTCCCGTTGCTATAAAACATCAACACTCCCTCTTAGCGAGGGAGGTGTTCTTCCATGATGTTCTCCTCTAGTAGTCCCAATCACACCCATCCACTTCACATGGTATGGGAAAGACTACCACCATAGTCTCAAGACTACGCTGCAAGTATCTATGATGTTTCTCCTCTCCTATTAGTCCCAATCACACCCATCCATTTCACATGGTATGGGCAAGACTACTACCATAGTCACAAGACTATGCTACAAGTATCTATGATGTTTCTTCTCTCCTAGTAGTCCCGATCACACCCATCCACTTCACATGGTATGGGCAAGACTACCACTATAGCCCCATTCACACCTAGCCACTTCACATGGCTTATGCAAGGCTACGCCATGGTCCTAATCACACCTATCCACTTCACACGACATAGGCAAGACCACGCTACAAGTCCCAATCACACCTAGCCACTTCACATGGTGTAGGAAAGACTTGTACTAGGCTACTCGTTACTCCCTCAATCACTTCACATGACTGATCTGGGAAACCCTTGGCCAAAGGGAGAGTATCTACCCGTTGTAGGAGAAACATCACAACTACCTCTCAATAAGGGTGGACATTCTGCATCATGCCAAGCTTGTCAGTGAAGTACTCATACTTCACTCTAGACAGAGACTTAGTGAGAATGTCCGCTATCTGCTCATCTGTGGATATGTATTGGAGTTCTACTGCTCCTTTCTGCACCATGTCTCAGATGAAATGGTATTTGATCTCTATATGCTTTGACTTGTCGTGAAAGACTAGATTCTCTGAAAGCTTCACACAAATTTGATTATCACAGTAT
Organism: Picea engelmannii; assembly: GCA_009831015.1. Classification (NCBI taxonomy): domain Eukaryota; kingdom Viridiplantae; phylum Streptophyta; class Pinopsida; order Pinales; family Pinaceae; genus Picea; species Picea engelmannii. The sequence goes on from ML792922.1 coordinate 10,731, forward strand.
ATCAAAGTTGGCTACAACTCTAGATCAAATAACCTTGCAAGCAACTTCCGAAGCCACACTGCTTCATGGCTTGCAACACTGGCTGCTATATATTCTTCTTTTGCTGTACTGAGTGCCACTGATGACTGTTTTTTGCTCAACCATGAGATCATACTTGATCCCAAACTGAAGCAACATCCTGATGTGCTTTTCATGTCCATTGCACTCCTTGCCCAGTTAGAGTCTGTATAACCTTGCAACGTTACTTTACCCTTTGAGACATATCTGATTCCATATCCAACCGTATTTTGCAAGTACCTCAACACATGCTTTGTTGCTACCAAATGTACATGTCTAGGCTCAATCATGTACTGACTCAGTGTGTTCACTGCAAAGCATATATCCGGCCTGGTGTTAACCATGTACATCAAAGATCCGATCAACTGTTTGTACATTGTGGGATCAACCAAATCTGAAGAAGAATCACTCAAGAGCTTCAGATTCGTAACCATAGGTGTGGCCATGAAATTGCAGTCCATCACCCCGAATCTCTACAGGATCTCAACTGTATACTTTCCTTGGCTAAGGAAGATCTCATCTGGTCTTTGCCACACTTCTAATCCCAAGAAATAGTGCATCAAACCCAGATCCTTCATTTCGAACTCTGAAGTGAGTTCCCTCTTGCACCCATCTATGAGCTTCTCATCCCTTGTAAGAAACATGTCATCCACATATAATGTCAATATCAATGGGCAACCATCTTCAACCTTGTAGTAAAGGTTGGGATTTGCATCACTCTTGGTAAACCCCAAGCTCATCAAATAACTGTCTATTCTGGCATATCATGCCCTGGGTGCCTGCTTAAGCCCGTACAAAGCTTTCTTCAATAAACATGGGACTCTTTCCCATTAGATCACAAAACCTTGTGGCTGCTCTATGTACACTTCTTCAGGCTACTGGAGCAAATGTCTCGTCATAATCTTCTCCCTCTTTTTGGGAGAATCCTTTAGCAACAAATCTAGCTTTGTACTTCTCTATGCTGCCATTTGCAGCATGCTTGATCTTGTAGATCCACTTGGAAGTCACTACTGACTTCCCTTCTGGTCTCGGAACCACTTCCCACACATCATTCTTCATGATGGATTGGTACTCTTCCATCATAGCATCCTTCCACGCTTGCTGCTTTGCAACTTCCTCATAAGTGGAAGGTTCTGAATCAATGATCTTACTCATCAACGCCACATAGCTGGAAAACTTGTGTGGTCTCTTGCTCTCTTTGAAGCTTGACTCCCTTTGAGTTTGTACAATCTTTGGAGCCATCTTCTCCCTCTGCATTTGCTGACTTCCTCTGAAGTTTGATATCCTATGAACTGTCTTGGGAGGCTGCTCCTCTTTACTGGATCCTGAGCGCCGACTCCCTCTAAACTCTGGCTACCTTTGAGATGATACTTGGTGGGGCCATCTGCCTCACCACTGGTGGAGCCACCTGCTCCTCCTCATAACCGTGACTCTATGTAACTCGAGAAACTTTGAGTATCACGAAGAACTGCATGTCTCACTGCATCCTGCAAAGTATCACGAAGCCATCTTTCCCTCTACTTGGTCACTGCCACATCTCTGGGTCAATCCATTGACCCTTTTGGCCTTATTGACTCTTCCTAATGATCTGAAGAGTGAACAACTGAACTGTATGGTCATCCTACAGAGCCTTCTGCTCCTCACTATCAATCTCTGTGTGGAACACTCTGTATCCCACAAAAATATCCTTCTTTCCAAAAGGTTCTAAATTCGTCCTTTTTTCCTTCGGTATATGGATGTACATTGTCATGTATATAACTCCATGTCTGGATAGTCTGCTCCTTGTCTCAAACCAAAGACCATCTAATCTGTTGCCACCTGCAACCATCACTATACCTCCCTCTCAGAACTATCACCTGTGACCTGCCCGGAACAGGAACAAGAACAAAAAACAAGGACAACACTTTTCTAGTGTTGTGACCAATTATTCCTCCATGGTAACCTGCCCGGAACAAAACAAGAACATCTCCATGGTAACTTCCATGGAATTTGCAAGGTAACCAACCTGGGACAAAGACAACAACCAAGAACATCTCCTAGAAGAGATCAATTTCATCTTGTAAATAAGTGCATCATTAGTACTAAACGATGAGCATTTACATAATGATCATTGTACCAACGATACTCAAATGTTACTAAACATTTGATAGTAAAAGTACTCAGCAGTAATAGAACTCTAAAGACTATTGTCCCATTTACATCATTTACTTAAAATGCAACAATATAACATATCAAACCTGATATGCAAACCTAGAGTCTTGGTGTTGCTATTTGATTTTGAGTTGTCATCTACTGTAGGAGACATCACCACTGCTGCCTCCAACTCTTGAGCTTCCTCTGAGTGTACTAGATCTAGGATCACTTTGTCACTGCTTGGACAAATGTCCTTTTTGCCAAGTGTACATCTTTTGCAAACACCCTCATGATATAACTTATATACAAGTGCGTACCTCTGAAATTTGTAGCACCATCCAACTTGTCTTCTAATCTCAAGGTTTGGGCAACTACAACTGCTGACTGGCAAATGCAATTGTAACTGGCAATTGCAACTGCAACTGTAACTGGCAACTACAACTGCAATTGCAACTGAGAAATTTCAACTTTCACCAAGTTGTAATCTGAGGCCACCAGGAGGTGCGTTAGGCTAGGGCGAGTTGATCTATGGTGAAATTAATCGCAACATCGTCCAATAAATTGCTCAACGAGCTTGACAAAAAACTGTGCAACGACAAATTTCACGTGCAACGACAAATCTCAACAATGTGGCCTTCCATTTTTGCTCATGATCTTCCTTCCAGTGATTAGACTGTTTTGAAGGTAACTTGCTCTGATACCATGTTAGATTTTCTTACATTTTCAGTTGCAATAGATTTACCAGAGTATTTTTATCATCTTTTAACATTCAATAATCAGATACTGAAAATATAAGCAGGGTCTAGAAGCAAATAGACAAGTACAAGAAGACACAAAGATTTATCCTGGGAAAACCCCAAACTTGGGGAAAAACCCAACCAACTTTTCTTAGAGAAAATATTTATGATAATACAGTACAACCATGAACAAGCTCTATTCACAAGAGCAAAACCAACCATGAAGAAACCCTGATAACAAGTACTTATCTCTTCTTCTTGTCAAACCCTAGCGAGGGTAGACAACTGAGTCACCTCACAACCCTAGCGCAACTCTTCTGGAGGTAGCACACAAGAGAAACCACCAAGAACCACAAAGAACCCCAGTTGCAGCGTCTCCTAGGGTTGCCTCACACTTGCGCCTCCTTTCCTTGCTAAGATGATGAGTTTTTGTGTGTTGAAATGAGCATGACGTCACCTTTAATTATACTAGTTCAGTCACTTAGTTGGGGCCGACTTCTCTTCCTAGAAATTATATTTCCACTTTATTATTTTCCTTCCAAGCTCTCAAATCTCCCTTCATTTTCCTTCAATCTCCCTTCAATCCCCTCAAGAACTAGCAAGAACCCTCTCAAAACCCTCCTAGCAAAGATGAGTGAAATGAGAAATAGAATGAGGGAAAAATGGAGCGAGTGAGTGTTTTAATCCCTTAGAAATCCTAGCCATACCTTTTCCTCTCTTATGGAACCTTGTCTTGGTTCCCACTCACTCCCAAAACCAAAAAAGAATGCCCTCTCTTGCCTCATGTGCGTGGATTAAAGGGGAGTGCTTAGGGAGCACGCTTCTTGAATGCTCCTTGACTCAGGGAGCACGCTTCTTGAATGCTCCCTTTGGGAGCAGGGGTGGGGGGCACTCCCTCGCAGCATAGGTTTGTACCAGAGTTGAAGGTCAACTTGCTCTCTGTATCAACTCTGGAGGATATGGGGTATGTAGTGATGTTCGAGGATGGACAGGTGCTCATACGGTTAGAGGGAGCGACCTTGGATGCAACTGTGAGGCTTGGCATCAGGGAGGGTATGATGTACAGGGTGCTGGGATAGCCCATAGCTGGGTCCAAGGGGATCTTGGATCAAAGATTAGTGTCAGTGGCCGAGTCTAGTGGACAAGTGACTTCATCCAAAACTGTAAGCTGGTATGACCTGACATTGATGGATGAACAGAGTAGGGGATTGGATCAGAGTGCAACAGAGGTAGCAGGAGGGTCTTCTAGTTTAGAGGGAGCAACTACAACAACAACAGATTTGATGGGGTCAAAGATTGATCCAAGTGGAGACAACTCCCTTACTAAGAGGGAGTGTTAGTTTTTTTAGCTCGGTAGGTGTTTGAGCATGGGCCTAAGTGTCCTAGGCATGTTGATCGACACATAAAACAACCCGGATCAACCTAATATCTTAGCCTAAGTCTAACTTAGCAATGCAACAAATTTTTCTGTTTTGAGTGGATTGTGGGGCCCAGGCTAGTGGGGCGCACCTCATGGGATTGTGAGTGGATTGTGGGGTCCAGGCTTCCAGATAAGGTGGGGCACCTCCTTGGAGCCTTAGAGGCTGAAATTGGCACACAAATCAAGGCAGAAAGGTGGCTGAAGATGAGATAAAGGAAGGGGCCGAGGGTGAGAGGACACACATACCTCATGTGTGAGTTGAGCAAGTGAGCTGAAGAGGGAGCTTTGGGCTGAGGCATTGTTGGCCGAGGAAGCGGGCAAGAGCAGAGCTGACGAGGGGCGCTTTCGTTGGGTCAAATCTTCAAGGAAGAGGAGGTCGTACAACAAGCACACAACAAGGAAAGAGGCCGTACTGCAGCAAAGAAGATGGCCAAATCAGGCCGTACCACATCAGCAGAGGGAGACCAAAATTCAGAGGCCGTACATTGTTGGGTCGTACTGCTGGGATGTGAGCTGATTCTTTGCTGTAAGAATTTCTGCTGTAATTTTCCTCTTTCTCCGAAGCCAATAAAGCCCCTCTTTGCTGGTTTTCCCCAAACTGGGGTTTCCAGGGTATATCTGGTGTTTGTCCATTTTTATGCTTGGTTTACTATATGCTTCTGCTGTCAATTTCTGGTTAAATAACTCATCTGTAGGTTGTATGCATAATTCTGAAATTTATAACAGAAAAGTATAAATTTCTGGTTTAGTAAATTATTGGCATTAATCTCTGTGTGCTGGGTTATAAGAAATCAAAAAACCTTGTTAAGTTTGACCAACTCAACTCCCCAATAACATACTTCAAGGTGATTACAACTCATCAAATAATGTGCAAACTTCAAAGACCATATGTTGTTTTGCAAAACCATCATTAATTTACCAAAATCATGTTCACAAGAAAAGTGCGCCCTAGAGAAGTGTGCCATCTTCTCCCAAAATAGTAATATAATACGTGCATGCCTTGAAATCCGTGCCAAAGAGAGGAGCACTCCACATAAAAGCCTCAACCAACCTCCAAACAACCCCTCTAAGTGTGAAAGGATGCCAAATGAATTAGGGCGCTTCACCAATAGAGTCAAGTAGCCACCAAAATGATTAAATCATCCTCAACATGTGTGCACAATGGCTAATGCTCTAATATAACCATAATCCATCTCCAATTAATCTCTCCATGATTAAATCACCATTATCATGTGTGCCGATGAGGGGTGCACTCTATTAAAATGTTGTACCATGCAAATAAAAGATGTTCTCCCTAGCCAAACCCCCACCATGATACCAACAAAATATAAGCTCCACCTAGGCTTGAACCTAGGGTGCACCACCATCATTGGACTAATACGTTAAATACATCATCCAACCTTAGGAAAGGGCTAGATCATCAAGGAAACATGTAGTAACTCCCCCCTCCTCGAACTAACTCAAACTTAGGAAAACGTATATCAGCTAGGGTACTAACATCATGAAACACATTCCTCCTTGGTGATGTCTAATATCACAATGTTATATCGCCATGGAAAATCACACCAAGGCATCATGCATTACCCCACCACATCAACATCATAAGAGAAAGGGACATAACAAAGTGTTGACCCCATCCAATAATCAAGTATCTCCAATCACACATCCAAAACATTAGGATCATGTAGAACCCCACTCCTCCTAGTGACAAACCAACATCATAAAATCATCATACAAAGTCACTAAGATGCTCCAAGAAGAAGATGACACATAAATTAGCAAGCATCCACATGTTAAGAGAGTGATCCATCAATCGAGGCATGCAAATAGCACCAAAACCATCACCATCCGCCATTCACCAAGAATAAAAGTAAAGTTCCTCAACCAAATATTTCCAATGCCAAGAAGAGAAGAAGCTCAATGAAGGTGTATCTCCCCCAAGTCCATCAAAGGATCCAAGGAGCCACCAACAAACTCCATCAAATGTGATGAAATCACAATGTGGAACCTCATACATATGAGGTGTAACACTAAGCATATCTGATAGACTTAGTAATACTTGCAAAGTGTGCAAAAAATTGATCTTACTAAAGAATGATTGGATGGCCTTTCTATTTCTAGGCAAAGGTATTTGATGGATGGTCTCGACTCTCAACTCTAGTTGATCAATTTGGATCAACTGTATGTATCAACAAATCGATGTTAAGTAATGGGTAATTATCTTTCAGTGACATAGAATTAAGATTACGAAAATCAATGCAAATTCAAATCACACCATTTTTCTTATGTATTGGTAAAACATTGGCTACCCTATTAGAATACTTGATAGGTGCAATGATATTGGCATCTCGAAGCTTTTGAATCTCACTCTTTATATTCTGGTTCTAGCTTGGGATTCATTGCTGTCATCTTTTGATGACAAGGCTTAACACCCTTCTAAGGGGGAATAACATGCTGGAAGACATCGAAATGGTCTGCCTTCAACTCATCATAAGTGCAAGCAGATAGATCCATGAATTCTCGAATGAGCTCTATAATCTTCATTTGTTCACTAGGAGAACATGCTTGCCAACCTTCACCAATCTACGACTCTCTTGAGTACCAACATTAATTTCAATAAATGGATCCTCAATCGAATGAGACTCTAGAATTACCTTTGTCTTGTCATCCTGGTCATATAGCTGCTCTAATGGTATCAACCCTTTAGGAATCCTATTAGTCCGCAACTGTCCCACCTATATACCATCAAAGCCTTTGAACCCACCTGTGTTGATCTGAACTCTGATATACTTGTTGCCTTGAATTATGCAAAGGCTATTGCTGAAAATAATGAAGAAATTGGAGGATGTGCCCATCATCATTAAGTATTTTCCATTGGTCAAAATTGTCGGGGACCATTGGCAATCCCAAAGCAAGTTCCGATAATGCTTCAATCTCTGGTTCTTGGCCAAACAACGCTCTCTAATTGAACAATCAAATCAAAGTCCCCAAAAACATGAAGAACTTTATATTTCCTCTCTCATTACCTGGAGGTCAAGTAATAAAGCTTCATATGCCGCTTTTGTACAAGCAAATTCTAAATTAAACATATACATAATAATAGAGGAAGGGCAAGTGAATACAATACTAGCTCCATAGCCATATTTGGCCCTAGCACTGTCAAAGTGCATAATCCAAATACCCTGTGACTTATTTTGTGTTGTAGGTGGAATAATCTCTGAAGGTAAAGATGGAGATGCATCAGAGAGAATCACCCATCCAAAGAGGGAAGAAAGAACCTCATCGTTGGACATTAAGCTGGCAAGCTCACTCTCTAACATAATCATGTAATTGCCCAATTCCTTCTCAAGACATAAAACATTCTCCAACTCCCGATTAGGCAGATCTACATTGAATGTCATCTTTGATTCACAGTTTAACCCAATGAATTGGTTAAGTGCAAGATGTATGGTAGCATAGGACAAGTCCATCTATATAGTACATTCCAAAATCATTGCCCAACTCCTAGAAAGTTACATGCCCCACGACTCTTGTGCCTCAATCACTACTACATCTATGCATATATTTCTCTTGGGGAATGTGCCCAACCGTACCTTCAAATCCTTAATCAATTTCCATACCTTCACCTTTCTACTGTTCATTGCATACACATCTTGATATGGTCTAGTAACCTTCAAACCATGCTGCCTCGTCACTCATATGGCATGATGTTGTTAGAAGCACTTGAATCTAACATGGAATTGCACAAGACCAAATCATTAACTAACAAGGACACATAAAAGGCATATCTTTAAAATTTTTCCCAACATAAACTTGAGGATAATCCTCCTCCACATCAACTGAATCATTATCCTCTGCTACTTGGAATGTATCTCTAACATGCATGACAACAGTATCAACCCCCAGATTTACTTATGCAAATGGAGGGTTAAGATCTAGCTAGTTTTCATCAAGCTGGTAGTCAGAGATAGGTTTTCATAGAGATTAGAGACAGGTTTTCACAGGTTTTCCACGGATCACAGTGCGTTTCAAAGGTAGAGGCATTTCAGAGGCATGTTCATCAGTTTTGGGTAAAATTGCTATTTTTAGCAGTCTTCCTACTTTTTAGGAGCCAAAGTTCGGAGGTCTGCATGACAGAGATGATTACATATTTGGGATCCTTGTGAGCTCACAATGCCGATGAGCCTTTTTCAGGTCACATGCGAGACACTGCTATTTTTAGCAGTTTGAGTTCCAGGGCTCAGATGACGATTTCGAGCACATATTCTGATTCCTTGCGGAAAATGGAATCCAATGAGCCTGATTTCATTGACATGCGAGAAGTTTCTATTTTTAGTAGTGCTATATTTGGCAGTGTTCTCCTAGCAGTTCTCGATATTTTTCATCTTTTCTTATTTTTTAGGCAGACTGCTATTTTTAGCAGTGCTATTATTAGCAGGCGTGGTCACCATGCAGCATGACATGTGGCAGCAGGTAAAGGCACTTTATTGGATAAATTTGGCAGTGAGATAAGTTTGAGTTGCATGCACAAGTTCTATATTCAGTGGATGACTTATCAACTATTATTAGAAAGAGAGGGTGACTTTACATGAGGAGGATGATATTATTAGACAACCAACTTATTTTGGGAAGATTCACTTATCTTCAGTTGAGTCAACACTGCATGAGCTTAGCTAATTTTGGATAGGGAGACTTTGCATGAAGAGGTGATATTTTTGGACAGCCAATCTTAAGATAGACTTTACTTTATTTTCAGTCCAGTCCACACTACATGCAGAGGAGTTTTACTAAACATGCAATAGTATAATTTTGGAACAGTTTATCTTCAGTTCAGTCAACACCACATGGAGAGTTAAGGAAGGGTGCATTAGCTTGGTCAAATATAGAACAGGGTGTCTCCCACTTAGTGAGAGTTAAAGGTTTATTTATGGAAAATAGGTGGCTGATTTTAGCAATTTATTTATTATTGGACAACCACTTAATTTTGGAAGTGTCTCCCACTTAGTGAGAGTTAAAGGTTTATTTATGAAAAATAGGTGGCTGATTTTAGCAATTTATTTATTATTGGACAGCCACTTAATTTTGGAAATGTTCTTGCATGAGTTAGGTGCCTTCTTTAGAGAGTTCAAGGACCATTGTTTGGGAGAGTTTTTCAGTGAGAAACTAGTAGCCTTTCTTTTCCATCTTCTCCTCTTCTCTTCTTGCTTCTTGTACTCTGCGCAGAGCCATAGTATTGAGATCGGTCTTGTACTTTGCCTCTATGGTGCAACCAATCTCTTGTCTAATACAAAGATAAAGTTTGACTATGCTATTTTCTAAGCTCTTTGAACTTGTTGGTGCAATACTATCTTTTTGTGCAATGGTGCAGGTGGTATTTCTTGCCTCTAATTTGGTTGTATTTATAATTTAGAGTGCATATTGTTAGAATTAGGGTAAGCATGCAGAACAATAGTATCTTTTTATTTTCAGTGATCAAAACAGCTAGATCTATAGATCAACAGACTTAGAACACTTAGTATTTAGATCTAAGAGAGAMAGCAATAAAATCTGTAGATCAGTAATAAAACTTAGATCTAAAAAGCAAGAACTTCTACTGATTTGACAATGAACAGATCAGAATAAGATAAACAATAAAGTGAATCTATAGAGCTGTACACAATTATTACTCAGTTCTGATCATAAACAGTAAACTCAAGGTGTTGCTTTAGATTTAATATCTTATGCATAAATCTAAATAGATCTAACAGTGCTGAAGTTAAAACAAAATCCAGATCCAAAAATGAGTAAGTAACTTACCTGGTACAGCAACCTTACCTCTGAAGAAAGCACAAAAACCATAGGAGATGTAGAACCATTTTAGTACGCTCAGACAAAGGTTCAGTTCCTAGATCCACCTTATAGGTTGGATCTCTCTACCAATAGATAAAGGAAATTTCTTGCCACCAAAGAAAAGGGCCACAGGGAGAAAACAAAATCCCAACAGTGGTTACAAATGCCCAAACCCTCAGAAAAATCAAACAATAAAACCCTTACCCCAAGTAACTTTAGAAGAGGTTACAAAGGTACTGCACAGCAGGACTGTGTGTAAACCCTCATGACAGTAGGAGAGGAGGACTAGGTTTACTTCAGCATAGATAAGGTGAAGGGACGGCACCCTACAGACTCACCATAACAGAAAAGAAGGCCGCTGTCTAAAGGCTAATCATACACCAGAAAAGGAGAGGGCTGCAACCCTAACCTTCAGCCCACAACAGAGAAGAAAAGGCCGTAGCCTAAAAGCCCATTCAACAGCAGATTTGAGGAGGCTCGTGTCACACACAGTAAGCACAGCAGAGAAGATCAGGGGGGGCCGCACTCATCAACAGCAAGAATGAAGAGGTCGGAGCCAAGAACTAAGCCACAGCATATGAGAGAAGGATCCGCACCCTCCACAATGAGTTTAACACAGCCAAACACAAAGAAGCTAGCCGCTGCTACACTTCACTCAAACCCTGCAATAAAGAATAAGCTGCAGCAAGGAAGCTCTACACAACAAGGAGGCCGCAGCAAGAAGCTCCACACAACAAGTAGGCTGCAGCAAGAAGTCACCAAGGAGGACCGCAGATAGGAGAGAGATCAGCACTCACACTTAGAAGCAATGAGGAATTAAGGTAAGTGAAATGAGAGGGGGGGAGTTTTAATTTATAGTTTTAGTTAGGGCAAGGGTTAAAAAAAATATAATTAAAATAACATGTTTAAATTAAATTTAAACATGTTATAATTAACATTTTAAATTTAACTTTAACTTAACCCTCGAATAAAAACGACAAAACCCCAAACCAACACATGCAAGGGTAAGAGAGGGTTGACTAGGTGGCAATACTTATTCCTTCATTCAACATGGTGAACCTTTTATTTTATCATCACTGCATATGGGACTTATCCCTCATGTGGTTATGTCCTTCTTCAAGGAAGGTCATGTACCATCAAAATACTTGATAGAGGATCAAGTAGCCCCATAACATTTTCTGGGGTCTTATACACCAAGGTCAGAGACCAAGGATCAACCCATGCCGTATGCATGGGTACCCTGGACATTTCCAGGGGCCCTAGGCTTATCTAGGGGCTTGAACTGCTTGGTCCTAGACCAAGAACCCCAGTCGTATACTGAGGACCCTCTCAGGGATCTTTACTGCTTGGTTCTTCACCAAGAACCCCAGTCGTATACTGGGGGCCCTCACAAGGGTCTTTTCCACCATGGTACAAGACCATGGATCAACCCATGCCTCAGGCATGGGTACCCTGGACATTTCCAGGGGCCCTAGACAT
>ML792922.1:22740-44431 GCA_009831015.1 Picea engelmannii
AGTCATATACTGGGGGCCCTAAGAAGGGTCTTTTTCCATGGCACTGACTGTTTGGTCCCAGACCAAATACCCCAGGAGTGCACTGGGGGCCCTAGACCTCAGCTAGGGTCTTTGCCATCCTCTCGGAGAATGGCTCTTGCAGCTGCTATAAATTTAACACATATTCCTCTCTATTTTCTTTTCGTATTTAGCTATTGCAAACTGAAATTCTCTCATATCTCTTAATTATCAATTTTCTTATGTCTTTGCTTGCTTAACTGCATGCCAAAGACCATTATTTATGTGCTGAGTTATCATACTAATACACAGATTTTTTAAGTAATTTTCAGTCCATGAAACACTAGGGACGCCCCCCTGTGATTGGAAAAGCACCAATTCAAATAGAGAAGTAGTTAGCTAGTGACATAGGTCTGATTGTTTAGTAGTTATGTAACAAGAAGACTTGTTATTTAATTTGAAGACAAAGTATTTCTGTATTGATGAATGATTGAATAATTGAATAATAGATGATTACAATCACCCTTGTGATGGTTGCTTTATAGCATTGACTGGTCACGAGGTTGAAGAGGTACGTGCCTCTTGACTTTTCAATTATTTAATTAATTATCTTTTATATTATTAATATTATTATTATTCTATTTATTATTATACATTTATGTCTGTGACATTGCCGTCCCCTTAAGATTTGCTTTGTCCTCAACGCAAGGGCAGTGATGGGTATTGTCGAAGAAAATGTTCTGATTCCCACGATGAATCTTCTTCTGGAAGGTTTTTCCATTTGATGAGATATTCCTTAATAGTTCTGGAACGTAATATCTTTTCCTTAGTGGCCAAAATACCTCCTGGTTCTAAAATAATTCTCCCTTTGTCATCGAATTTAGGGATTTCGGTTTGAACTGGTTGAACTTGACCAAACACCTTCTTGAGACGTGAGATGTGGAAAACATTGTGGATGTGACAATTGTATGGCAATTCCAATCCATAAGCTACTTGGCTAATTTTTTTATTAATTTGAAAGGGTCCATAGAATTTAGGAGCTAATTTGTTCTTCCCTTGTTTCTTAAGGGTTAATTGTTTGTAGGGTTGGAGTCTTACAAACACCCAATTGCTTTCTTGAAACTCTCTTTCTGACCTATGTTGGTCTGCTAGTTGTTTCATTCGGTTCTGGGCTGTTGCTAAGTTTTCTTTTAATATTTTGATGATTTTCTGGTCTTCCTCTAGCTGATTCTTTACTGCTTGGACTTTAGTGTCAATCAGTGCAAACTCTTTCCATTTGGGTGGTTCATAACCATATAAGGCTTGGAAGGGGGTCATTTTAACGGAAGTGTGATACATAGAATTATACCACCACTCTGCTAAGTGTAACCATTGAGACCACTTATTTTGCTTATTTGTCGCAAAGCACCAAAGGTAAGTTTTAAGCATTTATTTATGATTTCGGTCTGGCCATCTGTCTGTGGATGGTAGGCTTAGCTCATATTAAAGGATATTCCTGTTTGTTTGCAAAAATATTTCCAGAAATTCCCCTTAAATTTTGCATCCCTATCACTGACAATAACCTTCGGGAACCCATGTAGTTTATAAATGTTTTTGCAAAAGACATCTGCAATTTGTTTTGTTGAGTCAGTTTTCTTTATTGCCATGAAATGTGCATATTTGGTTAATCTCTCAACCACGACAAAAAATTTATCCTTTCCGTCAAACATGGGTAGCCCTTCAATAAAATCCATAGATATTTCTTCCCATTTTTGGTCAGGAATGTGTAGAGGATGAAGTAACCCTGGAGTCATAACATTTTCGTTTTTATTTCTTTGATATATGTCACATTCGACCACAAATTTTTGAATATCCTTATGCATTCCCTTCCAATAGAATGATTGTCGTGTATTATAGTAGGTTTTGAAAAAGCCTACATGTCCTGCTGCTGGGGAACCATATGACTCCTTTAAGACTTTTATTTTAAATTTTGAAGACGGACTTAGATAGATTCTGTCCTTATACCATAAAATGTCATTTTTCCATACAAACTTGGGGTTTTGGTCCAAACTGTTGATTATTGAATTAGACTCAGGATCTTTGGCATATTCAACTCAGATTTCATCTAACCAATCAGGAATCACTATTGTTGCTGCATATGCCGTTACTTCGTCATCCTTTCGAGATAGTGCATCAACGACTACATTGTCCTTCCCTTTTTTATGTATTATTACCATATCAAAGGTGGAAAGTTTTTCCATCCATTTTTGTTGTTCGGTGGACAACGTTTTTTGCTGTAGTAGGTATTGAAGACTGTTGTGATCTGTATGTATCGAGAATTTGCTTCCTAAGAGATATTGTTGCCACTTAGCTAGTGCATGCATAATGGAGCATTTCCTTATTATAGGTGGACTTTAAATCTTCCCTTTTGTTGAGCTTTCGACTTTCAAACGCTCATTCAACTCCTTCAACCCACAAATATACATTTTTAACAATTGTTCATCAGTGAATCCCCTTTGCCTTGTTGCCGACACCTCCCATTCGTGTGTATAGTCGTCTACGCTTGCCTTCTGCTTAAGATGCATGAACTTGTTATATAGGTCATCATCCTCTTCGTCATGGAATCTTTTTAGTAGGGCAGCTGTGAAGTTTTGCCAATTGAAGGAGCGAGCATCACATTTTTTGGACCACCATAGGTACCAGTCATAAGCTTCTCCTTCTAAACTATTAGAGGTTGTCATTATCTTTTCTTGTTTGCTTAGCGGGGGATTTGATTCAAAAATACCGTCCATTTTGTTGATCCAGACAACAAATCCTCTATGGTCTTTGCCATCATATTTCAGTAACATCTTTTTAAACTTTTGGTAATCTCTATCTTGAAATTTGTGCGTATTTCTTGAAAAAATTATCTCTGGTATTTCCTAGTGTCCTTGATCCTCTAAATTTTGCGACCCCGGACTTTGTGGTCGTTTGTGATAAGCTAAGGGTTCTGCGCATAATGCGTCCATTCGTTCGGTTAATTGATCAATTCTCGCGATCTGTTCATTAAGCATCCTTGTACTCTCGTCCTTGTCATTACCCCTCATTCTTAAATAATTATTCCATCGCTTCTCTGATGTATTTATTAACGTGTCAATTTGGTCTTCTTTTTGTAATAATGTATTGATTTTTTCCAATAGTAGTTTTTGTGCTTCGCTGAATTCTTCTCGACTCTTCTCAACCTTACCAAGACGATATTTAATACTGTTGATTTCGCTTTTACGGTTCATTTCTTCTTGTAATTTCTTGTTCTTTTTCTTACTTCCTTCCATATTTTATTTTATTAAATATAATTCTCCCCAAAAAAGAATTCAATGATAAAGTGACTTTATATAAAGTGATTTTATAGTATAAAGTCACTTTATAAGATAAAGCAACCTTAATGAAAATTAAAGTGTTATAAACGACTTTTAATGAGATATAAGGGGTCACGTATCTTTTTGAAAGTCACGGGTAGAATTAATAAGGTGGTTGAGTTAATAAAGCGACTGAGTTGAACGTTATAGGAAGCGACGAACAAGGCTGAGTTAGACGTACGACAACGACAACGACAACGACAGGATAAAGGACGGACTGGCAGCAAATGGTACGACGGACGGACAAAGGTACGACGGACTGGTAGCGAGTCGTACGACGAACAGACTCGCAACGAACGAACTAGGAGTGAGTCGTACATCGGTCTAGTACGGATTTGCAGTGAATGGTACAGATTGATTTTGCAACCGTACTGTACGAACAAGTACGACTTGTTCTGCTCTGATACCACTGTAACAAGAAGAATTGTTATTTAATTTGATGAAAAAGTATTTCTGTATTGATGAATGATTGAATAATTGAATAATAGATGATTGCAATCACCCTCGTGACGGTTGCTTTATAGCAGGTCACGAGGTTGAAGAGGTACGTGCATCTTGACTTTTCAATTATCTAATTATCTTTTATATTATTAATATTATTATTATTCTATTTATTATTATACATTTATGCTTGTGACAAGTTATTACTCAATTTTCCTTGCTGCAGGTCTTGTAGTCATTACTGCCTCGTGGTGTATATTTGAGTGATAACAAGCAGGAACATCTGACGACAAACCAAACAAATGCATGATGGCGGTCCTTTGCTTGGGAACTTTTACCAGATCAATCAAGGGGGTAGGCATTTTTAACTTCAACAACTCTTGTGTCACATCAAACTTGTTGGTGTATCTGGATGGAAAACTAGAACAAGTTACTTGCGTGAATTCTTCAACAACTTGTTGTTTAACCTAAACTCTATTCTGAATATTTCCAACCTGTTGGCCTTTCCTTGCAACATAAGTCTTTGGTTGCGAGAGAATTGGTTCATTAGCAGGCTTAGTAGTTTGATCAGTAATTGGTAAAGAATTCAAATTAACTGTTTTCACCATACCTTTCTTTACTACTTCCATGTGCTGATCCGATGGAGGAATCACCACTCTCTATTGTTCAAACTACACCAACATTTGCATTTTGATCGTTATGATCAAATTCATCTTCATCCCTCACCCAAAAATCTTTTTCAGTGAACTCTAGCAAAATATCCTCTTCTACTTCAGCAAAAGCTTTTTCGGCAAACTCCAGTGAAATTTCCTCATCTACTTCAACGTAGTTTTTTGTGATAGGTGCAAAAACTCTGCAAGTGTCTTCTTGATGTGCAATATTACAAGGTCTACACAAAACCGAAGAAGAACTATCAACAAAATTTGAAGTAAGAGGGGTAGAAGAAACCTCAACCTTCTTTGCCTTATCTTGGGAATTAAATCGCTTCTGTGGATGTGCGCTTGAGAAGCAGGGTTTGAACTCTCTCCATCTTGGCCCAGTCTATTTATAGCAAGCTCATCCCCGAGATCTCAGAGCCATAGAGAACTGTGGGTCTGATAATTGCCTTCGTGAGGTTGAGTTTGGACAAAATGTCTTGAAACTGACCCAGGAAGCACTGTCTCTCGATGAGGGCCAAGGAATCGTACCCTTTGTTGAGCCAAGTTTGGAGGGCCTACCGCATACCAAAACCAGGCCTTTATGAACTGTATTTCCAGGTAACTATAGTTGTGGTGATCTCAATCTCTACTCCCCAGTAGTAGAAATGTAAGTCTGTAAGAGAGCTCTTCGATGCATTGAAGATCAAAACCGTGGTTTTACTTAGTTTGACCGTTAGCTGTAGAAGGTCACAAAAGCTGGCAAGTGTCAATTTGTCTCTGCAGGCCTTCAGGAGTAGAGGCTAACAAGACCAAGTCGTCATCGAATAGGAGCAGGAAAATCAACGTTTGATGTAGAAGACAACCATCCCCCTCCTGAATGTGCTCATGGAGGAAGGACTCCAGCTCATCAATATAGATCCTAAAGAGGGTCGGTGAGAGGGGGCACCCCTGTTTTACCCTGATGGTACTTTGGATGAAGTCAGAAAGGTCGTGTGCCATCTTGAGGCATCCCAAAACTGAGAAGAAGATCCTCATGATGGCTGTTAGGAGAGTCTCAGATATGCCAATGTCGCAGAGCCTCTGCAATAATTCCTCCCTTGGAACTCTGTCAAACACTATCTGGAAGTCTACAAAGCAACTGTAAACCTTCGAAGAGCGATGACGAGCCTCCTCAATAATGGCTCGGAGCATGAAGATGTGATCAATCGTCTGGTAGTTTGGGCGGAAACCTACTTGTCCTCTAGCCCTGAGATGTCGACTCTCAAGCTCCTCAGAGAGCCACTAGTGTAAGATTGTAGCGTAAAGTTTAGAGAATGTGTGACCCACCATGATAGTCCGGTAGTTGTTCGGATCGAAACTACTCCTTGATTTGTGAATTGGATGAATAATGTGTCTTGTACAAGAGGGGGGAAAGCCTGAAAATACCACATGGTTAAATAAATCAACAATATAAAACTCAAGAGACTGAACGCCATGTTTAAGGAATTCGACTTGAAGCCCTTCCTTCTCTGTTGCTTTATTGGTTCTCATAGTTTGACTGCTCTCCTAATGTCTTGCTCAGAGAAAAGGTGGCATAATGAAGGAGGGGAGGAGATACGGGTAGGAGGTTGTCGAGGAATGTTATAAAGGGAGGTAGTGTGGGAGAACATGGTCTGGGGGTCAAGGTCAGGTGGGGTAGCACGGTGTCTATGGAAAAGGGCACGCTTGAAGGCTTTCGGGGAGTGGTGGAGGGCCTCACAAAGTTCTCGTCTCCTTCGGGAGAGAAACATTCGCTTTTTACGACGAAGGAGTTGACGGTATGTGTGGCAGAGGTGAGGGGAGGAAGATGGGTAATGTGTGAGGGTGAGATGAAGCTACTTGTGGAGGGATTTGCATTCATCGTCGAACCAGTGGTTCATGGGGCAAGAGCTAGGGGTGGGCTTATGGGTGTGCTGATGAGTAGAGTGGGTGTAGGAATCAAGGGCTGCCTCCACGAGGACCGTGGAAAGTATCTTGTATTGGTTGTGGGTGTGTCCAATGATTTGAAGTGGGAAATGGGGGGGGAGCAACTCCTTAAGGTGGGTGGTGTAGGAGTTTGTGTAATCACTATAAAAAAGGAAGGTGGTGTAGGGGTGGTGGGGTGGGCTGGGGGTAGTAAAGGTGAGGAGGGCTTGGTCTGCCATAGAGAAGTGGGATACTGAGAAGTGCTGGATATGCGGGAGAAGTTCTTGGTTGACCAGGACATAGTCAACTACACTGCTTCCCCAACTGTGGGGGAAGTAAGTAAAATCACTTGAACCTGGGAAATAAGGGAGCCCATTCAGGATCAATAAGCCATGGGATTTTCCTAGCTACAAAAGGTGTCTCCCGTAACCTGTGAGGGGCCCATACTTGTCCTGCGAACTCCAATGAAGGCCCATAGACTCTGGCTCTAAATCCTGGAGCCAAAGTGCATCCTCAGCTTTGTCATGAAGGGATACCTGTAGGTTTCTGGTGCGGTCGTTAAAGTCACCTAAAAGAATGATTTCCCCAAGAGTGGAATAGTGGGAGATGTCTACATAGAGATCAAGGAAAGGGTCTCCCTCAGACTCCCTATGAAGTGCCAAGTGCGACGAGGCTCGGGGGAAGTAGCAAACTGCAATGTACATATCTCAAAGCAGGGGGGTCTTTTGATGGAACTGGACCCACAAAAATTTGGCATGCTCATCTGATGACAACATAGTAGCCCTGCTTTGGAGGGAATCACCATATAAGACAAGCGACCCCCCATACCCTCTAACGCTGCCGGATCTTGTCTCTTGTTGGCAAGACCATGCTCAGTGGTACCCATGGATCAGGGGTGGCATACGCACGGGGCTCGCGTGTGTCCTTGTGACGAAAACGAGGTCGTAGGACTCGACTACATCATGAAGCGTACATAGTTAAGACCAAAACTCACCATGACAGTTCCAATAGCCAATGGAGATGGTGGGGCCACTCCCCCTAACTTGGCCCCCATTGAACAAGATCGTTATTTGGCCCAAGGGTGGGAGTATCTCGGTGATCCAGATGGATATCGGTGGCCACCCACCTATTCCACTGGCTCAAAACATGGGTCTCCACCTTGACAGTTTTTCTACGTTTTTTTCGGGTCTTGAACTTCTGAGGCTGTTTTGAGGCCCTAAACGACGTTTTTTGGGCACGATAGTGCTCAAACGATAGTCAAACGCATGGTATGGGCTGAACAGAATATGTACTCCTTGACTAGACCTTTTTGATGAGGTATAGAACGCCCTAAACAAAGATCGTATGCAAAAGTTACGCCCTTGGAAAGTTGACGTACCAACTACCCCCATCGGGGCCCGCAAACCTTTTGGCGTTTTATCTTCCGGGGTTAGGGTTTTGGATTTTCTTTATGTTAAAAAGGCCTCTAGAGCCTCATTGTAAACATCACCATCTTCTTGCGAATGAGCGTAGCCGTCACATCTCTTCTCAGAGAGTAGCTGCCACCATTCTAGCGAGTTCATTCACTCCGATTTTTATAGTTTCTGTACATTTCTGTCATTAATAAAAATTGTGCATTATTGTATCTTTGTGTTTATTGCAATATCTCTGTATATTTCATTGTTAGATCTCTGCCTTCATTTCGTTCTCAAAATAATCCGGATAAGTGGTATCAAAGCAGGCTACTCCTTTTCATTTCTTAGTGCATGTCCCCGACGAGGTGAGGGTATAGAGAGTTGGGTCTCGAGCTAGTTTCTCTTGAGGACAACCGCTCTCGCCATCCCAAGCGGCATCCCATGGCGGAAGAGAAGAGGAACGAGGGAGTAGATGTTGGAGAATTTTTCCCAAATCCTTCAACGATTGTCGACAATAACAAGAGCATCTTCGTCAAGCAGTCGCTTTGAAGACGCTACCCCTTTCAAGGTACAAGTTAATTTTGATATTCCCGTATTTGAAGGTTAGATCGATGCACATGTTTTGGAAAAATGGTTAAATCTGCTAGAAGGTTATTTCTTTGTTCACAATTTTTCCGATAGAGAAAATATCACCTTTGCGCTCCGTAAGGCTCTCCCCCATGTCAAACATTGGTGGGAAACTTACTGGGAGCAAAATTCCACAGAGGAGTCTGGAATATTTGGGGCCAAGCCCACTTGGGATTTTTTTATGGATGTGGTCAAGGAGAAATATTACCCTGTGGGAAACTATGATGACCTGTACATGAGATGGACCACGCTGCATCAAAAGCGGGACCAAAAAGTGCCGGAGACTCATGTGGACAAATCTGCCATTAAAGGACTTAACCCTCTTTTTGTTTATTAATGAAACCCCCTTGCTTGAGTTATGTCCCCCCTATTTGTTGATAACGTGTTGGTTCAATTCTTTACTTCTTCCTAAAGAAAAGCTGGCCGCTTTTATCTTGAAACCCCTCTCATCGACTTGTCTTATTTCCTTGTTGACTTTTTTATTTGCCATCTAATATTTTAAATTGTAAAATATTATTTGTTTATTTGTTAGGTATTAAACCTAACCCTAAAGTTATGGAAAATAGGCTAACATGTTAGCCCTAATCCTACCTACCTAAAACTATACAAGGAGTGGTCTATTCCTCATTTGATGCACCCACTCTCTCTTAGTCGAGTTGAAGACTGAGGTTTTTGCTGCGGCTCTTTTGGATAAGGTCACTACTAACTAGGTGGCTGCGACTCTTCTGGACAGGTCTACTTGGGTCCTCTCAGCTCTTTCTTTGTGTGTTCCTGGTTTGCTCCAGCTGTCGTGGGCTTATCCCCTTTAGCCTTGCTTGTTTAAGCCTGTCGTTGACCCTAAAAGTCTTTCCCAACTAGCCGTAGAGGGTTTTTCTGGTCGCTGATTGGTGTTCTGGATCCTTTTGCTGGTGCCGCCTTGCTGTCTAGATGATTTGCTGGTGCCGCCCTTTGTGTGCTGCCTCACCTTGTATGCTAGCAGCCTAGTACTATTGTGAACTAGACTATTGAAACAGATTTCTGTGGGCTGTAAGTGTTAAGGCTGTTTGGGGTTTTTCTTTTCAGCCCTAGGTTGAACATAATTGTTTTGCTTTCATCCCTATTACTTGACAGTGGCATGATCCTTAGATTCTCAGCCTGCTGATTTGTTTTCTGGTTTACTATCCTAAAAGTTCTTCTTGGCACTGTCCACATGATCATGATGAGATCTGCCCTAAGGGTTTGATCCATGATCCATTAAGCTTTTTCTGAGCATACATCAAGGAAGGTAACAACAACATATCAGATAATTTTGTTCCTTGTTTCAGTTAAGGTAATACTCAGGTAAATGTTATGTTATTTACTGTTTTATGCGATTAGATTATGCATAATTTTTTTTAATGCTTTGTGATCCTGAATTATAGTAGCAGATGATTGGAAATTTATAAAACATTTCTATTTTTAGCTAGTCTACCTTTTGCCCTTAAATTCTAACATGGTTTTAGAGCTTAGGGCGTGAAAGGAGCTCATTTGTGACAAACTTTTGAGCATGCGTAGATCCTCTATTAAGGGTGTGTTTTTAAGATCAACAGAAAGTTTGTTTTGCATCAGATCTCTTCTATAAACAGTCTTCAGTATGGTTTCTTCTTCTTTAGTCAAAGCATAAGATAGGCTTGAAGAGGCTTCAAACTTCAATGCCTGGAAGGCTAGGGTCTTTAATATCCTGGAAGAATCTTTAATATCCTGGAAGAAAGTGACTTGGATGAGTTGGTTACCAGGGTGATGGAAGAACCTACTTCAAATGCAGGAAGGACAGCCTATAAGAAGAGGCGGGCCAGAGCCAAGAGGGTCATTTTTGACTCAGTTAAAGATAGTATGATGCCTCTTATTGCTCACTTAAGGACAACAAAGGAATGCTTTGATGCCCTAGCCAATTTGTATGAAAAGAAGGCCCCAACTTAGAAAAGGACCTTGAAGAAACAACTACGTACATTAAAGATGGGAAATGATGAAATCATCTCTGCCTTCTTTTCCAAAATTACCCAAACAAGAGATCAACTTGCAACAATTGGAGTTGCAGTAGATGATGATGACCTTGTACAAACAACAGTAGATGGTCTTCCAGAATCATGGGCGACATTTCTCTCCTCTGTAAATGGAAGAGAAGTTTAACCCAACTTCGAGAGATTATGGCATGATTGCTTGGAAGAAGAGGGCAGACTTAAAAGCAGAAATGAACCCTCAACGGTGAAAGACCATGCTCTTTCAGCCAAAGCCAAGAAATGGAAGAAGTTTCCTCAGCACAAAGGCAAAGGTAAGAAACCTCAAGGTAAGCACTCTCATCCTCACTCTCATTTATCTAAAGTAAGATGCTTTAACTGTAACAAGCGAGGTCATTATGCAAAAGACTGCAGGAACCCTCCTTCACAACAGAAACGGAAAGGCAGGTTCCATGCTTCAGGTGCAACTGAGGAAGAAGAGCCTCAAAGAAAGAGAACCAGAGATGTTAATAAAGAACAAGAACAACGCAGATAAAGTTATCTTGTTTTAGCTCTCTCTGGTGCTTTTACCAAATCAGATTAAATAACACCTTTATATTAAAAATTCTTCAATGGCTCCTTTTGAAAATAAAAGTTCATTGAGTTACCCTTTTAATAGCTTGATATACTAGGAATAAAATAATATATTCCTTTTTTTTTACTTCAAATACCCCCCCCTTTTTTTTTCTCTTCGAGTTGGCCCTTTTATACTTTTTTTAAAATTTCACTTTTATACTTCTTTTAAAATTTCAGTTGAATATTTTTTTTCCTTGGAAAACAACAGGGGAAACCCCCGAGTACTTCCCCACTTCGTGGATGGTAAACGGGATAAACCACCGACCCTGATTATGGGACCTAACCCCAAGGGGGAACAAGAGTTTCACGGTGATCTCCTCCGTTGGGGATAGCTTCATGTTTGGTTCAAAACCACTTGAGCTAACAGCCTAACCCTTGGGGCTGCAATTTCACTTGAATATATATATATATATATATATATATATATATATATATAAGCTTTATTAATTATTATTTTTATTTTTTTACTTTTCCTTAATATATATATATGTTTTAAAGAGCTTAATACTTTCTTCCTTTTGTAATAATTTCTCTTTATTCTTTCAAAAGTTATAATATTCGATACGTTATATATGTAACTTGATATATATATATATATATATTTATTTATTTATCCTAATACTTCTCTCGTCTATATCACTTGACTTTGATTTAACAATCTTTGTACTTTATAATACCCTTCACTTCATATATTTTTAGAAACTTTATGACCCGTTGACTTTATTAAGCGGTAAGTTATTTCTTGGCAATGAGTGACTTAATGATTTGCTCGAATGAGAATAATTAATATTTGTTTATTTATTTCTTTGAAGGGTGTCAATTGGAAGGTGTGACTCCCCATGACTCCCACTAGCAAACGAATGTTATGACGTCGACTTGAAATGGCGACTCTCCACATAACCTGCATACACCTGCTTGCTAACTAAAGATTCAAACTGTCTACTGCTTATCGATTCAGATTGTCTACTGCAATGAACAAGGTTCTATTGGCGTTCGGTATTCCGCAAATGATTTTATCGAGCGATAGAATGGCGGCTGGTAATATTGGAATCGTGGAAACCAATGGTTTCTTTCTTGGAGACGGCCCTAGTTCCAACTATATCTTGAATTAAGCACAGTGCAACTCGTGTGCAACGACCCAAATGCTCACACAATTCTTAGTATGTATATATATATATATATATATATATATATATATATATATATATATATATATTAATGGTGGTCAAGGTAACAACGACATAACTGAACCGACACATTTTCTCCGTTTTCTTTCTTGAGTATTGCTTCAACCCTCATTCGTGCAAGTGGAAATGTATAGGCGTCTTGAAGTAACTACGACTACCATTATATGTGTGGATACAATAATAGTAGGAAATTAAAATGAATCGATAAATATTCCCTATAAGTATTGATGGTTGGTTTTCTTCGAATTTTTGTAGCCAAATGACTTAGAAATTATGATTTCTTCAAGCTTGCAGCGGAAACGGTTTATTTCTTTATTGGAGTTTAAATGTGACTCGATAATATAGTGTATAGTGTTTTCAGTAGCGGATTTTTTTTTTGAACCAATTTCTGTGTGCTTTGTTTGACAATTCACGATGGTAATGGTAGTATAATCACTTTTGTTTTCTTTTCTCTCTTTTTTTTTGTGTGTGTGTGACTAGACTTTTCTGTAGATGGCCAAGGGCCAGTTATGGTCAAAGACCAGACCTTCAAAGAAAATTTGAGAACACTGTAGGTGAACCAACTCGGTTCATACATGAAATATCCAAAATACTTGGAATATAAAGAAATCCATTTATGACAATAATATATATTGAATAATAATGTATACGAATATGGGATGATTACAAGTGAGAAATGATGGTTGTATATATACCCTCGCAGGGGTGCCCTTTCATAAGAGACATGACCTTTCATCAGGAAGGTGTCCCTTCATAACATATTTAGTTATTGAGTATTAATTATTTTTATTTAATCATCATTTATTTATCTCTCTCTCTCTCTCTATATATATATTTGTGTTCATAACATGGACACATTTTGTGGAGCGTTCATGCCTTTGAGCCTTGCATGTGGGACAACATCATCTTGGAGCTTGAGATGTGTCTTTTGGAGTGGAGCACTTCACATGTGTGGACCTACATGTTAGAGATAGGTTGCTTGTAAGGGTTTAGGCCCACTTTATATTATTGGCCTCCCTTTACCTCCCATATAAATGGAGGAAGGGGAGAGTCCTTTCATTCATTCATCATCTTGTGTTAGAGTTGAGGAGTGTAGAGTGTAGTGCACTAGCCTAGCCTGTCTCTCTTCTTGTACTCTTCATTGTGTCATCTCTCTTTGTTTAGGAGTGCTAGGGTACTTTGAGAACTTCAATGTTTTTCTAGGGTTAGGGTTTCACCCGAAGGAGGCAAAGAAGATAGGGTTTGTGATAAACCCTACAGGAGCTTGATTGAGGAGGAGAGAAGGAGATGTTTTGGACACTTTATGGAGATAAGTATTCAATCCAAGGAGAATTTGATGGTGTTGACGCTAACTTCTTGTGGATCTTTGGTGGTGGCTAGGGCTTGCATGGTTTTCCCCATCAAGGGTTTGGAGAGCTAGAGATTGTACCAACATTGTGATAGACTTGTGGTGTGTACATGTACTTCATTAAGTTTCTAGCTGTCAAAAACTTGTGTAATTGCAGATTGGAATTTCAGCTTGCATTATCTTCTTGATTGAGTAATTTCTAGCACTTCTTGTTCATGTTGATTTGACATAACATAGGGCTGAAATTGTTAAGTGATTTAACATATAACTGAAAGATAAGAGAACGGATTTTCTATTGTAAAATCTGTTGTATTAAAGTGATTTTTAGACTTGGTATATGCTTGGAAAAGTGCACCCTAAGGGCTGAAACTTGTTGGCATGTTTGGTATCTTTTCGCGTTGGCTGCCTAGTGTGTTGGGTTGAAGTCAAGTGAAACATTGTCTGCTGTTTACTGCTGTAAATCAATATTTCAGATCAGCCCTAAGGCTGAAAGTCAACAGGGATTAGATCTGGGAGACCTTTGACGTGGGGTGAAATTTTTGAATTTGCACTAATTACCCTAGAATGAAACTTCAACATGGTATCAAAGCTATTTTGATTGAGATTGCTCTCTCGATGAAGAGGGAGTTAGATATTTCAGCTAGATTGTACTTGGGAGTAGTACTTGATCTATTTATGGGTTTATTAGGTGTGAAACCTTAGGATGCTTGCGAGAAGCATTGTAACCTAGAAGGGTTGTTCTACTTCATTTGTTGTTGATTTTTGCTTTAAAGTGTGCTTTAGATTTCTAGGATGATGATTCTAGGTTTTAGAGAGTGTGATAGGCCAGATGGTGATTTCAATTTTATACCTTGGAAGCTCAGGCTACATATGCTTATGAAGCAATCCGGGATTTGGGAGCATGTTGAGAAAATGATTGCTGCCCATACCGATCGAAAGAAGTTGGCCACCCATAACAAAAGGAGGCCAAGGCAAAGCGAATCATCCTTGATTTGGTGAATGTCTCTTCATTCCTCACATTGTAGAGAAGATGATAGGATATGTTTGATACTTTGGTTGGTTTATTTCAAGAATTTGTGTTTCTTAACAGATGCTCTCGAGGAGCACTGTTTTAGTTGTCTGAATGAATAAGATAGACACAATGGTCAACTACCTTACCAAGGTTACATAGTTGATAGATCAACTATTTGCCATAGGGACAAAGGTTTAGGATAAGAAGTTGGTGTCCATTGTTTTGAATGGACTTGCTCCAACTTGGATGCCTTTTGTTTAAGGTGTTTGTGTTCATGAGACTTTGCCAAATTATGTGAAGCTTTGGGATAACCTTGTGTAGGAAGAGATCGGGTTGGAGATCGGCTTAGTGCAACAAAAGGGAGTAGAAGAAGTAGCCTTTGTTAGGAGGATAAAAGGAAGCAAGAAAGGGAACAAGAAGGGTAAGAAGGTAGATTCAAGTATAGGAACAAAAGAGTTGAGCAAGGTGAAATATTTTAGGTGTCACTAGGTGGGACATTATATCAACTAGCGTTTGAAGAAGAAGGGGAAGTCCAAACAGGTTGTCATAGGAGTGGATGAGGGATCATCCTTTTTTGAGACTGCCTTCTCCATGGTCTCTTGCTTATCTTTTAACACTATGTCAAGTGTTGGATGTTATGAGGACAATGGGGCATTGAGACATGACTTATGATAGGAAACTCTTCAACGAGCTTCAAGAGCAAGAGGGAGGCATGTGTGTGGAGTTGGGTGATGATGCTACATATCCTATGAAATAATTGGGTCCCATTTCCTTTTGGATGCCATTAGGTGATGTCCTTGAGTTGAATGATGTTTTATTTGTTCACGAGGTGAAGAAAAACCTTCTTTTAGTTTCTTGTTTGGTAGATCATCAATGTAGAGTTACATTTGAAGGACAACAATACACTATCAATGATTGTAGTCTAGCTAGTCTAAGGACTTTGGCTAGAGGTGTGTGTGAGGGTGGCCTTTATAGGGTGCCTATTGATCCTATGGCACTTGCACATTACAGTGGGACGCTGAATGAGACTTCTAGTCTTGAGAAGGCATATGCAGAGTATGTATTGTGGGATGCCATGGAGATAAGTTAAAAACCTATTGTGGAATCAAGTATTGGTTCCAAGCTTGCAGCTGATGGAAGTGTTGTAGTGTACATGGATAGGGTTGCTGGATTCTCTCAGGGAGAGGGAGTTGGCCTTGATGTTACTCTTGCTTTAGGGTTCTCTCCAAAATAAAAAGGTGACCTTGTTTAGGATGTTGATTTAGTTGTTGGAGGTTTTGAGGTGCATGAGAAGTATTCTCATGTTCACATTTTGTTGATAGCTCTGTATGGGTTGTTACCTATCCTATGAGTTTAGTATTTCAGGATGGATGGGATTTGTGGGGTTGTCTATTTTTATGATTTTGATAGATTTGATCCACTTGTCTTAGTCTTGTATGGAGATGTGATTATCTTGTAGAATGTCCTAAACAATTCATAATGTGATGTATGAGGATTTTGGCCCGTGATGTTGCCTTGAGGGATGTTGGAGTTTGGCAAGTTGTTGATGATCCAATGTTATGTACCTTCAAATTCACATGTGGTTAGTGTTCCTTGGAGGTTCAAGATGTTGTGCTTGCATCTTGTGTTGTTAGATACAATGAGACTTCTACAACTTATATGATCTACATTCCAGCACAACAGAAGACTGTTGTGATTAGAGAGATGTGAAAGTTGACGAGGATGTGAAATTGAAGGGAGAAAGGAGGTTGTTGTTCCAGATGCCAACTGAGACGTTAGAGCTGAGTCAGATTTAGGAGTGGACGAAGTGATRTTAGGGGTGGATATGCCCTCACCTTCTACWCCAATATGTAAGAAACCGAGATTGCTTACCCAAACATTGCAGGGGGCACATGAGCATGTTAGAGTGCCCAAATATTCAGTTAGGGCAAGTATACCTTTGAGGAGATATGCTAACAATATTGCATTGGCTTCTTCCAGTTGTGARCTTTCTAGTTGTTTTGAGGACGTGAGGTGTGTTGCCTTGATGGAGGATGTTTGGGTTGATTTTGAGATTGCAACATGTTTAGATTTGTAGGAGTTGYAGAGGGGTTGTTAGCATTCGGGGTTACTTCGAAAGTGTTTACACCATGCTTAGGGGTGCTTTATGTGATGTGGGGTGCATGGTGTGTGGATGACCATTGGTTGTTATGTGATGGACATGTACATATGGAGGTGGCTTGCTTTTGGATTGCTAGACCTTGTATGGACACTTATGTGGCTTTCTTCCTTGGAGTGTTAGAGTCCTTTAGATAGAATGGGGACATTTTTCATATTGGCCACATGGAGGTTGGTTGGTTGCTTGTGAGGACGCCTTTCTTTGGAGGAGGAGCGCTTGACATTCCAGAGGAAGGTGTTGAGCCTTAGATGGCATGCATGGGCACACTTGCATTGCTTGCATGGAGGCTTGTACTTGAACTATGCTAGCTTGTGTTGAGGGATTGATCATGTAGGTGAGGTGGACCCGGAAGAGCACATGGCTTATGAGGAGCGTTGAAGCCCTAGAGGCTTGTGGAGGAGTGTTGGACACATCTTCTGTAGCGTTCATGCCTTGGAACTTTGCTTATTGGACAACATCATCTTGGAGCTTGACACATGTCTTTTAGAATGGAGTGCTTCATATAATTGGACCTACTTGTTAGAGATAGGTTTCTTGTCAGGGTTTAGGCCCACTTTATATTATTGGCCTCCCTTAACTCTCATATAAATAGAGGAAGGAGAGAGTTCTTTCGTTCATTCATTCATTCTTTTCCTGTGTTAGTGATGTGAGGAGTGTAGAACAGTAGCCTCTCTCTCTTCTTGTACTCTTCATTGAGCCATCTCTCTTTTTCTTGGAGTGCTAGGGTTTTTAGGGAAGTTCAAGGTTTTTCTAGGGTTAGGGTTTCACCCTAAGGAGGCAAAGTAGCCAGGGTTTGTGATAAATTCGGGAGGAGCTTGATTGAGCAGGAGAGAAGAAGATATCTTGGACACTTGTGGGAGACAAGTGCTAAAGCCAAGGAGAACTTGCAGGTGTTGATGCTTGCCTGTTGTGAATCTTTGGTGGTGGCTAGGGTTTTCTTGGTTTTTCCTAGCTAGGGTTTGGAAAGAGAGAGAGATTGTACTAACTTTCTGATAAGTTTTGGTATGTACATGTATTTCATTCTTCTATATATATGAAGTTTCCAGCTGTCCAAAACTTGTGTAATTGCAGATTTGAATTTCAGCTTGCATTGTCTTCTTGATTGTGTAATTTCCAGCACTTGTTGTTTGTGCTGATTTGACATAACATAGGGTTGAAATTGTTAAGTGATTTAACATATAACTGGAAGATAAGAGAGCAGGCTTTCTGATGCAAAATCTGCTGTAATAAAATGATTTTCAGATCTGGTATATGTTTGGAAAAGTGTGCTCTAAGTGCTGAAACCTGTTGGCATATGTTTGGTATCATTTTTCTTGGGTTGCCTAGTGTGTTGGGTTGAAGTGAAGTGAAATATTGTCTGCTGTTAGCTGCTATAAATTAATACTTCAGATCAGCCCCAATGCTGAAAGTTCACAGGGATTAAGTCCAGGAAACCTCCAGTGTGAGGTGAAATTTCTGAATTTGCATTAATTGCCCTAGAATGAAATTTCAACACTTATGCTGGTTTACTATGAAATTTTTGGATTTGATAAGATTCGGGGTTTCTAAATATGACTGTTATACATCCTGGTGAGGTAATATCATTTTTGGAGTCCATCATTATAAACTTTTCTTAGTAGAGCTAGTAGCTGATATTTGATTGTAAATGTTAATGCAATGTCTGATATTTTTTTTTGGATGATGAGTGGAAAAACAGATTTGTAACTTTTATGTTCTCAAACTTTATTTTGATTTGGTCTCCAACAGGTGCGCTCATTGGCAGCTGAGTCTGATCGAGCATTCCAGGGAGGTCCTCTAGAGCGCACTTTCTATCAGGAAGCTTCCTTCACACCTGAAGAGGTAGTCAGAAGTTATAGTTCAACCAAAAGGAACATACTGGACGAGGATTGGGAGATCAGGAATCTTTTTTCAAGTGTTAAAGCACCACCCCAATATCCAAATCGTCTCGATTGGTTTGCTGTTGATCTTGAAGGTGAACATTCTGCCTTGGATGGGCGGATACTTGAAGAACATACTGAATATGTTGTGAAATCCATCCACAGGGTATGCATGTTTCTGGCCTGGTTGAGGAGGAAAAAAACTGTAGATTTATGTTTCTGAAGCTGAATTTATACCATGAAATAGAGTTCTACCATTGTTGTTTTCATTGCCCCTAATGAGATGGCTTTCTTTATTCTTTCAAAACTTTAGTTTCAATGGAGAAAGTAGAAATTCATATGAAATAGTGCTGTGTTTCATCTTGATATCATAGTCACAATAAAATTATTAGACAAAATAAGCACCAATAGTTTTGATACCTTTCGAAAGGGTTATCCTAAATATGGCATCTGTTTAATTGTTTCTCCAGAGGAGATGAGATGTTTAGTTCTTCATGTGGTGGAAATTTAAGTTTAAAACATATTTGCATGGGGATGTGTCCCTGGCCGCTAATGGGTCAGAAACAGGGATGTCACTGTTCTAGGGTATGATGGTACATACTGAGATATCCCCCAAGATGCCCTCCCATTCAGGGACATCTCCCCCTAATTGGAAGACATCCTTATTAAATTATGCACACACAGATTAAAGTTGCTGTGTGTGTGTGTGTGAGAGAGAGAGAGAGAGAGAGAGTTGTTATATAATATGGTAAAATGAGATACACAAACAGTGTATGTCTTGTGTGAGAGACAATCACCCGTACAACCAACACTGGCTTAAGATATAATTGAGTCTAGTTACACTTTACATCATGCCTTAACTTTATTTACTAATATGATATGTGTCTATGTCAGTATGTCTGAAGTCACTTTATTATCTTATTCTAACACGCAGTAAGCAACATGACCATCAGACTATACTATCTCTATCAGTCCCTGTCGGGAAGCCCAAAATAAAAATGGAAAGAAAAAATCAAAACCTAAGGTTCCTAACTCTACATGCCATTTTGCACACATATATGACATAAAACAATTACATCAAGCTTTTTTATCGTTGTTGCTAAAAATGACAGGTGGAAGCCAAAAGCTTCTTGTGGGCAAGGATTTCCAGCTGTTGGCACGGATCACAGCTGTGCACATTGATTTCCATTTGGGCACCGATTTCCAGATGTGTGCACACCGTTTTACAGCTGTGAGCATTGTTTTGGCCACTGATTTCTTGCTTTGGGCAGTGATTTCATACGACAGGCACAATTTATGTGCTGTGGGCATCAATTTGTTGCTTTTGACATCGGTTTCTTGCACGTGGAAGTTGATTTCTTGCAATGGGTATGTTATTCCTTGCAATGTTAATGCCTTTTTGAACTTGGGTACTGATATTTTACTTTTGGGCAGCAACAATTGCACCAAAAGTTGACCCCAAAACCCCATTGTGGGAGTATTGCACAATTCTTGAAGTGGAGGAGGGAGGCACAGAGGTAATTCAGTGCAGTTTGTGTGTCTATGCTCCATGCCAAGGAAGTTATTCAAGAGTCAAGGCCCATTTCCTGGGGCTCACTAGTTTTGGTGATACTCAATGTGAAAAACATAAAGATAACTCTAGTCTGCGGAGAAAATGTTAGAAGAAAATAATTTTGCTGTCACTCCGACTCAATCTTCTATTGTTGGAGGTGTAAAAAATTTCATCTCTAGGTGACTAATGTCCTTATGATCTCAATTTAAACCAATAAATTGCTGAATTTAATTAATGCAGAAATTAAATTTTAGACCATAGCATCAATCACACAATAGCTGGAAATTAAATAGTGGAAGCATAAAACACATACACAGATTTCTCCTTCAAATCAGCTTTTCATTCCTTAAAAAAACTTACAAGGAAACCTCCTCATTCTACTACAAAACAGTAGCTGCACGGTCAACAAATCACCCTGAACTGAGCTGAACGACCTGCTTGTTATTTTTCTTTATGCCCACCATTTAATTTCTGATTCCGATAAAATTTTATACCCAGAACAAGAACAACAACAAATTCTAAATCTGATTTATGAAACAGAAATATTACTGAGCAAAATAACCTTGCAATGCACAGCGGAAATTAAAGAAACCAATCACACAATTTATGGACCCCGGAAATACCCTGGAAACCCAACTCCGGGGGAAACCAGCAAACGAGGGTTTTATTTCAGCTTCAGCAAATCCAGAAAATGATTACAACAGTGCCAAACCTGGGAATAACCTCCACAGAAAATAATGACTTGGATTGGGCGGATCTGAGCCTATGGCTCTGAGTCTCGGCCTCTTGCCACTCGGATCTGCTCTGGTGTTTGCGTGTACAACTGCTGGTACGGATGTGGGAGCTTATGGCCCTGTTGCCATCTTATACACACTTGGGAGACGTGGAAGAAATCTTCAATCCACTCGGTGTGTCCTTGGGGGTAAGTGAGAGTTAAGGTGCTGTCACTTAATCCTCAACTCCTCTATTTAGGCTAACTCCTAGCGAAGCCAAGGGGGGTAGTCCCTAACAAATATACTAAGGTTTGAACTAAGCTAAGTACAAGAAATTAAATCTAGGAGTTTATCCTTTTCAACAATCAACCATAAACTGATAAAACATAAACTAAATATTCACCACGATATAAACAGTAAACACATACTTGCATAAAAGGATACCGAGATACAATTGTTAGATGCAAGTAACATTAAAATTGCTTCAAATAAATAACCAAAATGTATAGTGAAGCCTGTGGCTTTGCTGAGTGTAAATATGAGACCAGTGCCTTAAAGGGAATTGTGGACAATGTGGTTCATGTGTTTTATTAGGGTAAATTGATGTTGAGTTATTGAGATTGTTTGGGCCTCCTTGTGTATTATTCACCAATCTAAAACTTGCCGACCGGGTGTGCCGCAGATCCAACAAGGCAAGTTGCCAAGTGATTTGACACACTCCACCCAGGGTAGAGGTCTTAGATGAATACTACCACTTAGAGATTGTCCTAATTAATCTATCAATCATTGACCAACTCAACATGTATGAAACTTACTTTCAGTAGATCGAGACTAGCTCGCAACTGGAAGGGTCAGGAAC
>ML792922.1:70413-88800 GCA_009831015.1 Picea engelmannii
CTTCTACAAACTCTCTTGGTGAACATACAAGTGAATGAGCCTCCAAATGCCCTATGCGCCCTTCTTAAGGAATCATAAGGAAACCTAAAAAATGGATGGCTAGGATCATCCCAAACCATCCCTAATCAATGGTTGAGATCTCTCAAAAAGAATATCAACTCGAAACCCACTTTGGGTTAAGTTTCCATAGTTCACTTTATGTCCCCCAATTCACCCACAAACTGAATTAATAGTCACTTTTCACTCAAGTGACAAATTTCACCCTTTTGACTTAGGAAAATGTCAAAGTGAAATTAGACATAAAGTATAAGGCACAAAGGGTCAAATATTTCCCTCTTGTGGTTAGAGACCCACAACCACAAGGGGACCACTTTCCAAGGTACCCAAATCTCAACACAAATAAACACAAACATATCAGCAGTAAACACAGAAACCCTAGCAGCATCCCAGTAAGGGCTTTTACACAATTACGATTGTCGATGACACTGCATATGAAGTTCAAGGCAATGGTAGCGTGTAAATTAAAATGCCTGATTGACAGGTGAAGTACATAGAAGATGTATTGTATCAGTATGTATCAGCCTTCACGGATATTTTTTTTCAGTAAAGAGATTACTAAACAAATTTTAGGGCTGTCTTTGAAGATAAATAAATTCAGATTCAAGATAGAACAAGGACAAACAAAATTTTTACCAGAAGGATTTTAAATTATGGGTTATATAGGTTGGATGTTGTTCCAGTAAATCAATATGCTTTTGTAGTGTTACACAAATCAAAAGATATGTCGTAGTATGAAAGATACAGTCATTTACATTTTTTGTACTTTCAACTTCTTCATAAACATTGGATGGTGTCTGGACTTCCATAAGTTAAATTGGATAGTGCAGTTTGTGAAGGTTGTATTTCAGGAAAGCAACAAACTGAGAAATTCAAAACAGGAAAATCAAGGTGAGCTGCAAAAGTTTTGGAGCTTATTCTGAACGTTTTTTGTGGATCTATGCCAGCTCAAGCTTTGCGGGCAGCAGGGTATTTCTTGATCTTTGTTGATCATTCTCCAAAAAAAATTTGTTGTGTTTCTTGAAAGTTAAAGTGGATGCACTTGCTGATAAGAGTATCCATGGCGCTGTTTTGGTGGAGCAAGACAAGGCCCTCCTTAATTTAGCAATGCCGGAGGGATCTGTCATCTCATACTTGCTCATTGTATTAAGTTTAAGGCAGGTTTGGGGAGATGTTCCAACAATTATGCCACATTGATGGCCTTGAAAATTCTGATAAAATGTGCTTAGGAGAGGGATGTCAAAAAACTCAAATATATGGTGATTCTGCCCTGGTCATAAACTGGATGAAAGGTGGTTCTCAGATAAATAATTATCAACTTAAAATTGCGTGAATATTGGTGTTAAAGCCTGCAGTCATTTCTTTTGAAACTAACTAGCCCAACACAATGGAGGAGGAGAGAGATGGGGGCGGTGCATGAAGGGGAGCTGGAGGAAACATGCAGCAAATCAGCATGGATGTGTTTCGTACAAGTACAGATGCGAGCCATACAAGGGCCGTAGGAAAGATTAAAAGAGATAGGGGTACGGTCGTTGTACAACACAACAAGTGTAGATTTTGTTGTGGATTGATCTGGTAATCACAAAGGGTTTAAGGATGCATGCAATGGAGACGAGGAGTATGTAGGGGGTTGCTTGGGTGACGGTGGGCATTCTTGTGGCCTTGGCTTTGATAATGTGTACTAGTGTAGAAGCCATTCAGGGGAATGGTTTCCCCTGGATTACATATGTCTTAATCTTGAGGGTGATGGTGGTGCGCTCCTTGAATGTCAATTCTCCAGTATTGAGAAGGGTTCTTTTGCTCCCTTTGTCAAAGGGATTATGAGCACCCCGGGGGTTTCAGCTTGTGACTAGTTTGAGTGCAGATTCATAGATTTTGGATATCACAATGATAGTGGACGAGCCTCTATGATTGGAGGGCGCTTCCTTGTCAGATGAGGGCCTACGGCTTGTTTGGCCAAATGAAGAGAAAGCCTTGGTGCTCGTGGGAAAGGATTCGATGGTGGATGAGGGAAAGCCAACTTCTAGTGAGATTCTAGTGCAACCTCTTGTGGAGCCCTTAGCTAAGGTGAGCAAGGTCCCCCCCTAATCCTTATATTCAGAACAATGCCTTGCCCTGTTCGAATCTAGAAGATGTCAATTTTTTCCTTGTTGATAATAAGGAGTACTTATAGGGGTGCATGCATTTGGAGACTTGTGGGGTTATTCTGTTCTTTTTGTGCTGCATGCCAGATGAAGATGCTTTCAACTGTGGGTGTTTGTTGAACTAGGAATGTCTGCCTACTGTTTAACTTGGATGTTGTGTCTCGCGAGTCGCCATGTGTTATAGTATGTGACTTGGAAGATTGCTAGTTCCCTAGCATATGTGCAGTCGTGGAGGGAAGATTTTAACACTAAGGATCACATACATGCTAATTATCCACTCCGGTTAGAGTTCCTAGGCTTACCAACTCATATGCACTTGTTTATTGATCTGTTTGCTGGTTGGTTTTGTCCAAGGTCACATCGCTGATGGTCGATGCAATTCCTATCATGCAAATCCGTGGGTGTGTGTGGAGGTGGACTTGAAGTGGAAGCTTACCCCCCTTCATTTCAATTCGCACTATTGATGGAGTTTAACAACAGAAAGCTTGGTACCTCAAGTTGTTGAATGCTTGCTTTGCTTACTAGGTGCAGGATCATTTGATTCGTGACTTTCCTCTTCGTAGATCGAAGCTAGAGGACTCTACAGGAACTGGTACTAAAGTGAACCCCCTCTTCTCAGGGAGTAGGGGCGTGGGTTTCTTTGTGGCCTCAAAGCAGGGTGTTGGTGGTTGGCGGTTCTTCTGGGGCTATTGGTGTTAAGGGAGGTGGTTCCTCGGGTTGTGGTGCAAGGCTGGGAGTAGGCGGCCCTGTGCATGGTGATTCAAGGGGTGGAGAAGGTGGCTCTAGCACGGGTGGTTCGAGTTCAGGTGTTGGTGGTTCTTTTCTTGGTGGTTACAGTGCTGGTTGAAAGTCTGATAGTCATGTGGCTAGTCTGATAGTAGAGGGGGGGTGTCTTTATAACAATATGGTAGGGTTTAGATATTAGTTTTTTTATTAAAAAAAATCATTTTTTAACCCAGAATCTGTGCGGGTGGAGTCTTGTACCTACTTGGTTGAGTAGGGCTGGTTCGGTACCAAACCCACCACCAAACCAATTAAATAGCCAAGTCAAATCAACCAATGATCAACTCGGCCGAGTTGACTGAGTTGATTTTACTCTGACCGATTTTAAAAACAGAGGGTTAAATGTAATGAACATAAATTACATTATTAATTGTAATAATTATTATGACAGAGGGACATAGGGTTGCATCCCTTAGCATAGGATGTTCTTCTTGGGCACCATAGAAGGAGTCTTGTTGACTACTTTTCAATCATCACTGTATCGTTCATTCTTATTAAATATTATTTTTGTCTTTTTGGACATTATATTATGGGCTCTTGGCCCTCTTTATGTGAAGTCTTTGTCAATCCACTGATTGGTCCATTACATTGAACTGCATATTAATGAAAATATACTGAAAAGTAATGGAAATGAAACTTCACATTCATGCCTTTATATGTCCAATCTTAGTTGATTGGTTAGTGGAGGTGACACTGATAAGATTTTAGTAGGAAACAACAATTTGGAGATATAATGATTTTGAACTAAAGACAAGTAGAGGTTAAGTTGAAATATAATGTGCACAGCAATGTGACAGTCATCAAGGCATGCAATATAACATCTCCATAGATTTTAGTTTGTTTTACTGAATTTATCTAGAAATATATATTGTAAATAATTGCCTAATGCCAATTAGGCTCATGATCAGAACTACTTCAGAATGTTGTTTCAGGATTTCCAAACCAAAATGCATATAAGTTGCAATAATTGGCCTCGACCCTCTCTTTACTACCTGCTTTACATATATTGCGACCTAAAATTTTGGGTTTTCACCATATTTTGTGAGCTAAGAGTTTGTACAGTATATGTAAATTCTTGCTATTCTCTTCTCGTCTCCTTTAAATGCAATCTATAATCTGATCGGAATCTCGTGATTCTAGAAGAAATATGCATTGATGCATAATCAAAATTTTCTTGGAGCGATCTGAAAAGTCTGTTTAAATTCACGAAGATCAAAGAAAAAGAGCAGATAGCATTTCATTGTATTATCAAAAAGACAGAATCACTGCTAACCAAAAATAGTATAACTTTATTTTGAAGCAGTCAAACTGGGATTCAATTATATTCCCCACACTCAGGTGCCAATGTTCTAGCATAGCTTGGAGGATGCACTGTAGCCACATAATCCTTTACATGATCCTGGAAGTCACAGTGAATGGCATTCTTAATGATATGTGGCTGTGTTTTTTTAAATATATGCTTCTTAATAGTAACAGACATTTTGTGTATATTCCTTAATGTGTTCAATCTTTCTGAAAAGATGGAATTTCTATTCTGTTTTCAGGTAGGTCCAAATTGTGAGGTATAAGCTCAGTAATAGTAACAATTAGATCGTGTGGATTCTTTAAGGTGTCAAACCTTTCTGAAAGGTTGGGATTTCATATTTTGTTTTTAGGTACGGTCCAAATTGACCTCTCTAGAAGGAATTGTACCTTCCACCCATGGTTTGACAATTGGTGCTACAGGAATGAGGAATGTTTGGTTATCAATGGAACACCAGTCGATTTTATGGTGCAATCAATTGGTTGTACAGGTAAAAAATTAAAACAGCTTTTATGCAGGCAATAGCTGTGTTTGGTTTCATACTTGTGGAATTGTTTTTAGTTTGGGTTGGTCATGAATTAGATTTTTTTGGTATTGCAGGTCTCCCATGCAATGCTTCATTTAATTGATCAGAGTACTGGTCAGCCATTTTCAAGCACACAAAAGAGGCTTGCAGTGTTTGTCTCAAATCTTCGCAGTGGAATACCACAAAGTTTTGATTGGGCGAGGAGTGTACAATTACAGCATTATGCTGAACATTTGCCAATTGAGAAAGAAGAGGATTTGGGGGATTCAGGTATGACCGTTCCCGAACTATAAATATTTTGTAGGTGAAGATGGTAATGGAAAAATATGTAGTGAGTGAATAACTAAAATGAGGGCAAAAGAAAAAGCAGAGAACATCAGTATTATGCCAAGGGAAAATTTCCGACGGAATATAATATTATTGCAGTAATTGCATGGCCTAACACGTAGTAAAAATGCTTACTGGCACATCACAAAGTTTAATACTAGCAAGGAGCATCAATCTGATGATGATCCTTGTGGCATCTATTGGTACATATGGTATGGTGGATTGATATAAGCACAACACTAGCAATGACTCACACACAAGTGAAGAAGTAAGAGACAAGTATGCAAGTAAAGAGAGAATTGCTGGAATGGTACACATGCTGTAATCTCGTGTATTATCATATACAGAGCACAAAATTGCGGGAGAGTGATGAAGTTTGACCATGTCTCCAATAACATGCAATAAAAGGGGAGTGATCAAGTTTGATCAAGTTACCTATGAATTATTTGTAGAAATTTCAGGAATCTGAATTTTATTTCAAATTCAAAATTTAATCTCAACCTTGAGGTTTTCCAAATCTATTTCCTGTGAACTTTAAGCCTTAGGGAAGAATCTGAAATATGAGTTTACAGCAGCAATATTTCAGTTCTTTTCAACCCACTTTCACAAGGCAGCCCAAGAAAATAAATACGTTCAAGTGTACTTCAATACCACAAAGCTACAACATGTAGGGCGCACTTTCCAAGCAGATAACAGATCTGAAATGTCTTATAACAGCAGTAAATCTGCCCTCTTATCTTCTAGATATGTGTTAAATCACTATACCAATTTAGCTCTTGTCAAATCAGCATGCACAACCAGCACTAGAATCTATCCAATCAAGAAACGAACATACGCTAAAATTCAAATCTGCAAGTACACAATGCTTGGACAGCTGGAATACGTTATATATATATATATAAGATGGAGTACAAGTGCATACCATAACTTATCACAAAGCTAGTACAAGTCAAGCTCATCAAACCCTAGCTAGGAAAACTATAAGAAAGCCCTAGCCACCATTTCCTGCTAGCTAGGAATCACTCCCAACCAAAACTGGTCACTCCATGCAAGATCCTCAACAAGCTAGCATACACACCGACAAGTCCTCCTTGGCCTTTTAGCAAACTCGTTTCACACAAGCTCTCCACACTAGTGCTCTTGTCTCCCTTAGGGTTTACAAACCCTAGCCAACTTTTGTCACACAAGTACATGGCTACAAGATGAGTTTAGCGCTAGCCTTCAAGTCTACGTGTCCATCTTAAGGTTTGAGTCCTTCAACTCTTGGATCAACACAAGCACCAAGACCTCTATGAAACATCAAGAGTACAATAACCATGTCTTCTTCAAAGCAAGGTATCACACCACTCTCAAGACTCATCAAGCTAGGCTCTCCATGGTTTTTCCAGGCTGCAATATCATCCAAGGTGTTAGATCTTATTTTCATGTCTTCTCTAGGGTTGGAACCCTAGTGCTACAACAAGAGCCCGAAGACAACCCATAAATACCTCTGGTGTTATGTTCTTCGATAGGGTTTACTTGCATAGCAAAAATCTTAGCATCCTCATGCATCTCACAAGAGTAATTCCTACAATAACATCAAAGTGCTCTCTCCTTCATGGTTGTTAGAAATTCAAGGGTAAACTAGAACATAAATATTCTTTTAAATTTATTCACCACAGTAGATATAGATCGGCAATCAAATCAAAATTTCTGAAGTAGACCAATCACAGAAATAAAACAATTCTTAACTAAATCTGAACATGAATATATCTAATCATTTGCAAAACAAGAAACAATTCTGAACAATAACTTAAACAAAGAACATATCTGGTGATTAGCAAAAACAAAATCTAGATTCTGAACATTACCTTAGCCAAACAAAGAGCATATTTACCTGAAGTGCTTGCTATTTTCTCTCTTCTGTATGTTCAGAAAAAACTATAATGGTCATGGATCAAACCCTCAATGGTAGATCTCATCATGATCTATGTGGACAATTTTGCCAAGAAGAACTCAAAGACCAATCAGCATAAGTATAGGGCTGATACAAAAAGCCCAATGACAAAACTAGAGGCTGAAAGTAAACCCTCAACAACCCAAACAAAAAAACTGTCCAAAATATATAGGATTGCTACAACAAA
Organism: Picea engelmannii; assembly: GCA_009831015.1. NCBI lineage: Eukaryota > Viridiplantae > Streptophyta > Pinopsida > Pinales > Pinaceae > Picea > Picea engelmannii. The sequence goes on from ML792922.1 coordinate 77,677, forward strand.
TAGGCATCTTAGGGTAGCAGTCTTAGGGTTGTCTTAACAGGCCCTAGAGGCTGTAAATAACAGGTGACAACAACAACACATGGAAGACACCAGCGACAACCAAAGAGGAAACAACGACAGCCTAAAAGGAACTAGCGACAACCTAAGAGACGCTGCGGCAGGCTGGAGAAGAGAGAGGAGGGGGCCGTTGCACCTGTAACAACAAAGGGAGAGGGCTGCACTACTTCAACTAGCAAGAGGAGACCAGAACCAGGGCAGCTGTAACCTACACCAGCACAAGAAGACTCCCAACCAGGAAGAGAGAGAAAATCCAAGGAGGTCGCACCTCAAAAACATTAGGAGAAAATACTCCAAGGAGGCCGCACCCAAAAACCAAACTGAACAAGAGTAGCTGCAGCAAAAATCAGACCAAGAGAAGTGTGGGAGGAAGAATGAAACGTGTATGAGTGAGGGGGGTGAGGTTCTTTTTATAGTTTAGGAAGGGGTTAGGGTTAATTAAAACCCAAATAAAACAAAATAAAAAAAATAATTAATATTTTTAATTATATAAATATTAATTAGAAAGTCAACAAGTCAAAGTGACTAGACAAGAATAACACCACATTAAACATTAAGAAGGACGTGGCTCAAGCAAGGGGAGGCAACAAGACAAAGTCAAAGGGGTCTTCTTCAATGGCAAGATGTCCACATAAGTCTCATGATAACTTATAAGCTTTTATCATCCCAACATAAGAGGAATGTCACTGCTGTGATCATGTCCTTCTTCTTAACTGCTCCTAGGTCTCATGGACCATCCCGGGAGAGAAGAAGGTCACACATCATCTCGTCTTGGCATTTAACCAAGAACCACCTGGTCCCAGACCAAGATACCCCATAACACATCTAGGGGCCCTAGATCACCACTAGGTCTTATCCACCAAGGTACATAACCAAGGATCAATCCAAGCACTGAGCAAGGATTCCCTGGAACACATCTAGGGGCCCTAGAACACATCTAGGGACTTACATCATCAAACTGCTTGGTCCTTGACCAAGAACCCCAACAATAGACTAGGGGCCCTCACTAGGGTCTTTTTTCCATGGCTCTAACTGCTTGGTCCCAGACCAAGAACCCTAGGAGTGCACTGGGGGCACCATATCTCAGCTAGGGTCTTATGCCATCCTCCCGGAGAATGGCTCTTGCAGCTGCTTAATTTTAACAATGGCTTCTCCTAGCATTTTCATCACAAGTCCTAAGTCTTGCTCCCTACAAGACTTCTTGAAGACATTTACAAGGATAGAAAAAAGAGTACAATGATAGTGAGTAATGCCAAAGGCTGTCTCCTTCCTTTATAAAGACTAGGCAAGGGAGGCCAACATAAATCATGGACTTAGATCCATACAAGTAACCAAGAAGGCAATCCCACAACGACCACTCTACATTACAATGATGAGAAGTGTCATACTAGGGCTTTACAAAACCCCAAGGTAGTGCATCCTCTAAGTGTGGTCCTCCTTGAGCTTAATGCCCTCCACCAAAATGGTGCACTCTCCAACCAATTGTAGAAATTTCGAGAATTGGGCAACTAATACATTTATGAAATTTCACCTTGTTATCACACAAATCAACATCTTGCTCAAAGTCCCAAAGATGGGTGCTAGCCTTGTGGAACTAGGAGGTTGGCCACTATCACCTCGCCAACTCTCTTTTGCACTTTGGGCTAGGGTAAATGGAATCCTAACCAAGGGGGGATTCCCTATGGGTTACTAAGCTTAATGCGTGCAGTGGATAGTGGGAGTACGAGAAAGCTTAGCAACGTAAATATAGATGGAGAGATTAAAAAATGGAATTTAGATGGTTGGGAGTGGTGGATAAAAGGGAGATCAGTGCCTTTGATTGCTTGGGCAATGGGGGTCATGTAAATAATCTTAGAATGCGGTTCCAAAGGGAGATTAGGTGTTAGCCTACAATCTATTGATAAGCAAACTACAAACCTAATTTGGTTGTTTGATCTACAAGTGATATGATGGAGAGGGGCTATAACAGATCCACTACTCAAAGAAAATTGCAAAGGTGGCCTCTACCACAAGCTATCTACAGACACACCTAATCAAATTATATAGGACGTGCGATGTTTCTATCTTGAAAGTAAATGATACCAAAGGGAGATAAGAAAACCATTATCCTAACCCTTTCCAATTAAGATGAAGCACCTTTCCTTGGCCTTTGAGTTGCCTTTGACATCCATACACCTGCAAACAAATTCCCAATTATATCACAAAGAACTAATAGCCATTCATAAGAAATCACTTATACATCACTCCATTACTTGGACAAAATAAAGGCAACAAACGATCCAATAGCTCAGAGCTTCTTCTATTTACACTGGAGATCCTTTTCCAATCCAATCCCTCTTGCAAATGGAGAGAGAAAACCCTTATATAGGTTTTAGCTCTAACTCCTCACACAATAAAATATGATTTAATTTCCTAGATCCACTTTCTTCTCCAAGGAATACAATAAAAATAAGACTCTCAACAACTTGTTTGCTAAAAGTAGCATGAAGTTYGTTGAGATCTCAACTTCCTCCAATAAAATATTCTAGGAAAATAAAATAACATTATCTCCTCTAACTGTCTCCAAAAACCAAGTCAATGAATGATTAAATAATGGAGCTAGTTGTAATAACCTCTAAAAATAGTAAGAAGGTAACAACCTCTTTAACTCATTTGCTAGATAACCAAAAGTGGCTGTGGATCCATTTCTTCTCCATTAAATAAATATGTTGGCAACTCGTCCATAATGCCGTAGTCTAAACATTCTACGAAATGACTCTTTTCCGACGATATTTTCCGGGGACCTTTGTCTGAAATCCGACGAGAAATTGTTAGATCCACAGATTTGAGTTATTATTTCTGTATAATTCGAGTTCTCCAGGGGTTTTTCAGCATGCTGAATCCATTTCTGCATTCAAAATGGATTTTAAACAACAAAAAATAGTGATTTCGTGTAGACTTATGTCGTCGGGTAGAACAATTAGACAACGCCTTCCATAATTGTCTCCTTTGACATAAAAAGAGTCCTAATAAAATAAAGAGGAAATAGAATCCAAGGAGATCGCTCCAATAGGCTGTAATATGAGATGTTGGGCATAACAATGATGGATCCGTGCATAATAAAGTTCGATGAGTTGACTGGCTCCGCTCCAATGACAAGTGAAGTAAGGAATCATTCAATGCTACATCCAACTCACATGCTAAGGGACCCCATGACTTGAACGGTTTCAGTTCCCCTTTTTTTGTATGCCCACAAACAGTCATCGGTCCACAATAAATTTAACTCTGCCACGATGAAATGATCATGGTGTAATCGACGGCTTGGATTGGCTCATCGAACCCAACACTTCCGAATCAGATCATATGCAAATTTAATTCCACGCTAACTCTAAATCAAACGACGGCTCCATGAATTAAATCGACAGTTGCTGGAAACGTAGTGCCATAAATAAAATGACGGCCCCATATCCCTGTCCATATGGACAACAATCGACCCCTCTATACAGCTTGGAAAATGCATAAGATTACAACCACTCCATCCTGGCACTGATTTGCGGAACTACAGATTCGTATAACACCTCCGTGGCTTTGTTTGACCTTTCGATACATGTGTGTCCCCATTACTATGATATCCACCAAAGCATAAATTGAGTGGTTTCATTAAAAAAACAAGGAAAAGAGGGCAGCCTCTTTTAGGATGACATCACACCATCTAAAGTGACTTTGGTATTAAATCCCTGCACATATTTAATTTTACGGTCCCTTCACAACTTAATTCACGACCCTCTTTTGCATAAAATGTCACCTTGGTGTGCCCATACTTGACTTTAGCTTAGTGAATGGGATGGCCCACGATGCCACTTTCACTTCTTTTTAATTATTTAAATGTATGGGTAGGTGAAGGGGGTGGCCACTTACCTTTTTATGAGGTACAAGTCATCAGATGGCATAAACTTAAGTTTAAAAGGGGGCACTCTTGTATGCTTTTCCTTAGTGCATAAAGTGACATCGTATCCCCTTTTAATTTACCATAGTCAAGTGATGTCACTTCCCGTTTCTAATATTTGTGATGAGCATTACAATAAAGGGATGGCTCCTTTATTATATTCTTTTCTTTATCCTTTTTGACCATGTAAAAAAAAAGGCGGCTATTTTATAATCTTTTATTGTGTCCCCTCTTACTTATATATGTGTCTTGTGTCTTCATTAGAGTACATAGAAAAGGGGTGGTCTCACCACATTCATAAACCAACCATGCTATGATCAAGCCTTCATATAAATTTGCAAAGAACCGTGAGGCAAGGAACTAGCGCCCATCAACCAAAGATATGTGATCAAGAAGAGAAAACACCAAGGCACTCCACCACATCAACATCATGGATCCAAACCACAACATCCCATGCGCCACAACATGCTCAACCAAGATGCATCCCAAGCCCATCATGATCCCTGCAAGTTACTTCTGGAAAACCTGTCACTTTGATGATAATCACAGTTTACCACTCATGTGATCTGAGGGAGAACATTTGGCTCCTACTCGGGGACATGTGCACTTTGGAGAAGAGTGCATGAGAAGCCCAAAATCTCCTGAAATAGTGTACATGTGAGAAAACTCCTTCAATCAAATGGAGTGTGGATGGATGGTCTATGTTTCATCTCATCCAGCTTATTACATCAAAATTTACTTTGTAGGAAATATAAGCCACCAATGTCAAAAACATAAAATTGTTCATAATAAAGAGCTTATTGCTCCTAATGTCTTTTAAAGACTTATTCTTCCTACTCCTACTCTACATGAGCAAAATGAATAGGTTAGGTGTAATCATATTTCTAGTGTAGCCACCCCAACCTCTTATTTACATCAAGGAGTCTTCTCTTGTGTTTGGCTATGAACCAAAACAAGGAGACATTAAATACAAAATGATTACGAGTTGGTACAAAAATAACATCGTTACAAGACTTGGCATCCAACTCATGAGGATGGATAGAAATACAAATACTCTGCCAACATTGGCATGTGCACTCACAAGCATAATCCACCCATTGTTGAAGAGGGCTGATATATGGTTCTGAAAATGCATATGGTGTTAAACTTTTAATACCCAACAAACTGATAATTTAGCCTATAGATTATAACCCTGAATTTTAATACCCAACAAACTGGTAATTTAGCTATGATCTATGCTAAAAATTATACTGCTGAGTAAACATGCAAGCACAACAAAAATAATAAATCAAACACACACAATGACACAGTGGGTACCCTGGAAACCCCAGTGTGGGGAAAACCAGCTAAGAGGTGAGCTTTATTAGGCTCTTTGAGAGAAGGTACAGCAACAAATAACAATCAGAAAGTTCTTACAGTATAGTAGAAGGATTATGCTCAGATTTGGGCCAGCAAAACAAGTGTTGTTCAACCCATCTTCCTCCAGCCTGTATGGCTTCCTTCTGTCTGTCTTGTATGGCCTGTTATGGCCTCTTCTGATGGCTGTACCAGGCTGCTGTGTGTAGCCTCAAATTGCGGCTCCAAAACCATCTGGTTCTTCCTTCTTTCTTCAGCTGAATATGCTCAGAAATCAACTTCACTGTTGCTGCTGTATATGGCCCTGAGTATGGGCTGTTTCTGCTACACAATATGGCCTGTAGATGGCCTCCACTGAGTGCCCTAAACTAGCACAAAAATCTCCTTCAACAACAGCTCCTCTCTGCCTTTTCTTAGCCTTGCTCCCACTCTTCTCTTGCTCACCAAATGACTGAATGAGCATGCCCAACACCCTCAGCCACTCTATACCCTAGCCCCCTCAACTGTTGCCTTGGGATTAGTGCCCAACAGGAGCTTCAACGACCCAGATTGAGCCACCCCTTTTCTGTGGACCCCATTCTGCACTAGGCTGGACACCCCACTCAGCAGGGCCCCACACAACACTAGGCTGAGCGCCCCACTCAGTAGGACCCCACAAAGCACTAACAAAAAAATTTCACTGGGTTTCCTAAGTCAGACTTAGGTTGGTAGAATTAGGCTGAAATGGGTAAGTTTAATGTTTAGTCACATGCCTAGGACACAGAGGCATGAGTAGACACCTGCTGCAGCTACAGAAAATTAACACTCCCTCTTAGCGAGGAAGTTGTTCTGCACAACCCCCAACTTGTCCCTGAAATAGACAAATTTTCCTTTCACCAAAGGTTTCGTGAGTATGTCTGCAATTTGCTCATCGGTTAGTACATATTGTAGTTTTACAGATCCTTTCTGCACGCAGTCCTGAATGAAGTGGTACCTTATCTCAATGTGTTTGGACCTATCATGAAACATCGGATTTTCAGAGAGCTTGATGTAGCTCTGATTATCACAGTGAATTTCTGTTGTGTCCAACACCTGATCAAACAAGCCCACGAGTAGCTTCCGAAGCCAAACGACCTCACATGATGCCAAGCTGGCTGCCATGTATTCAATCTCTAGAGAGCTCAAAGCAACTGATTTCTGCTTCCCACTGAACCAAGAAATAGCTCCTAAACCCAAGCTGAAACAACAACCTGATGTGCTCTTCCTGTCCACACTGCTGCCTGCCCAATCTGCATTCGAATAAACCACAAGCTTCACTCCATCCCCCTGGATATAGCTCAATCCAAACTCGACTGTCCCACGCAGATACTTCAACACATGTTTTGCTGCCACCTAGTGTACTCGCTTAGGCTCTACCATGAATTGACTGAGTGTGTTGACAACAAAACACAAATTTGGTCTAGTGTTAACCAGATACATAAGTGAGCCATTGAGCTGCCTGTAGAGAGTGACATCTACTCCCTCTGAATTGGAAGCATCTATCTTTTTCCAGTTAGTCACCATGGGTGTTGCCATAGGCCTGCAATCCTACATGCCAAACTGCTTTAGGATCTCCACAACATATTTCCCTTGTCCAAGGAAAATTTTCCCATCCTTCTGCCATACCTCCAAACCAAGAAAATAATTCATCAGACCCAAGTCCTTCATCTCAAACTCAACAACAAGATCTCTCTTGCAATCCGCTATGAGCTTCTTTGATCCTGATTCCTGTCAAAAACAAGTCATCCACATATAATACAAGAATGAGTGGCTCCCCCAAGATGTAGTAGAGGTTGGAGTCAGCCTCACTCTTGGGGAAGCCCATCCCAAGCAAATAACTGTCGATCCTACTGTACCAGGCACGTGGTGCTTGCTTGAGCCCATATAGCGCTCTCCTCAACCTGCAAACATGAGATGCCCTGCTGTGCACCTCAAACCCCTCTGGCTGCTCTATGTATATCTCCTCCTCTATCACTCCATTAAGAAACGCTATCTTGACATCCATTTGGTGGATCTACCATCCCAACTCAGTTGCAATGGATATCACAGCCCTGATAGAAGAATATCTTGCCATAGGTGCAAATGTCTCATCAAAGTCAATGCCTTCCTTCTGTGAGAAGCCCTTAGCCACAAAGAGGGCTTTGAACTTGTCTACACTCCTATCAGTCGCGTGTTTGATCTTATAGATCCATCTAGAGCCAACCACTAATTTTCCCTCTGGCTTGGGCACAACCTGCTACACATCGTTCTTCATGATGGAGAGTACTCCTCCATCATGGCATCTCTCTACACCTGTTGCTCAGATGCCTCCTGAAAACTGGAAGGCTCGACCTCTATCAACTCGCTCATAAGAGCCATGTAACCGAAAAACCTATGTGGCGCCCTGCTTGTTGATATTATGGTAGCTTCGGGAGGTATGAACCTCTATTGTGACCTATGATGAGATTAGAATGTTTCGGAAGGAAGCAAAGAAATAAAGGAAACCCTAGACAAGATGTCGGCTGCAGAAATATAATTAATATGAATTAATTAGTACCCAGAAGGAGAAGTTGGCCCCAGTAAGTCTGCCAGAATCACTATAAATACAGGGCGCCAGTCTCTCATTTGACACACTTCTCATAATTGCAGAGAGCAGTTTCTGGGCACTGCAGTCCAACAGTTTTGTGCGCAAGTCCTGGGGAAGGTGTTGCGCTAGTTCTTGGGTGGGACTATCTGATCAGCTTGGTTACTTCTTGCTTGGTGCATTAGCCTCTCTTGGCTATTGGATTGCTACCGAGATTCTTTTCTCTGTCAAGGTCAAGGTGCTCGGAGGGTGGCTTTGGCCTATGGTTGGGTGACATGGGTATTTTCAATGGTAAAACGAGCACAATCTTTCATATTCTAACACTGCTCATCCTAACTAATGTCTGGGGAGCCTCTACCTGCTCCTAAGCCTCTCTCAATGTGCATTCATCCCACTTCGGCCTCCTCCTACTAGAGGACTCAGCCGTAGTAAACTGAGCATCCTGCTCCTCCTCATGTTGCTCGCGCTGCACACCCTGCTCACTCTGCTGCTGCCCAATCTGTACAGAAGTCTGGGGACATGTAGTCTGTAATGGCTGTCTAGCCTCCCCCTTAGGAGCACTCTGCTCATGGCTGTCTAGTGTCATGAGCTCCTGATTCTGCTCATGACACTGCTCATCAATTGGAATCTGTCCACAAGACTTCCTGTAAGCCCTGTCCTCCTCAAATCTCACGTCCCTCCTAACCACTGTCCTTTTGAGTGCAAGAATGTAGACCTTATAGGCCTTGGAGGTCTTGTTGTAGCTGATAAGCCACAAAATTACCATCATTTGACATCTTGTTTTCCTTCTTTTTAACACCTCATCATTTACCTATAACCATGTCTTATCCATTTTAATTCTCATATGTGGGATTTAGGCTCGAGGTGATTTTCCAATTGCATTTCTTAATATTTCATTGTATTTTTGATTAACATTAGAGAAAGTAGTGTGTTCTGTATTTACTTTTGAAGTGACAACTCACGTGTGAACAAGTGTGGACAAGTTGTTACAGGGTTTTGCTTTAAAGGTTCACATATTCTTCAAATCAGGGTCATTGCACATCCATTGCCACAGATTCAAAGTCATTAAAAGCTGATACAATTGCGGGGTTCCCATATTTTCAAATCAACCTGCTACAAAATCAGGCCTGTAGCGGCGTAAAACCGCTTAAATATATGAGTGTTCACAATAAGACTAGCTGACCATGTATTCAAAGATTCAAGCGATTTCCAGGTTCCCTAGGATATGACATAAAGATTGCAAGGTGACATTTTTGAAGATATATCAGAAAAAAAAGGAAAATTAATAAAGATACCTTCAACATAAAGATAAATCAGAAATAAAGGGAATTAATATTAATACCTTCTACAACATATATCAGAATTAAAAGATTAAAATTAGCATACTCAACATATAAAGGCACGAGGGGGCAGCTTGCACGTGGACCAACAAGCCATAACTATTCAGTTAAAGAATATTCCAAAAGGGGCCAGCTTGCACGTGGACCAACAGGCTATAACCATTCAATTAAAGACCAACTGAATCAACTGAAAGGAATCCACACTTGATTGGTTGGGCATGGAGATCGTTGAGCATAGGAAAATCATGAGAGACGAGCATCAAATTAGTTTTATTTCTGTTGTAAACCGTTGCTACATTTTAGGGGTCTGCCGCTCCATTCCTGGAGTAGACATGCCCTCTTTATTTGTATATATACGAGTGTGTCGCTCATGGAGAGGTAGCTTAGTGATTAGAGAGTAGACACGTACTCTATGCTGCTGTAAACTTCGTGAATTTCAGATTTCTGATAAATAGATTGTTGCTGGTTATGAGTAATATTCTCTTGTAAATTGTTGCCTTGGTGAATTTGTAAGCTCAGGCACATGCCGAGCCTCGAGGGGGCCCACTCGAGGTAAGGTTCTGTGATGTTTTATTTTTTGCGTATATAACTTTTAATTATTAATTTTTAGATAGCTGTTAGTTTATGTTACTTTCATTATGTTTCATTTTTATGCTGTAGTATGCCACAGGCTGCATAATGGCCACCTGTGCTATGCTGCAGATAAGATAAGATAAGATAATTTTATTAGTGTCCAACTAATGACCACAAAGTAGGTCAAAGGAACTGTTGAGTACAATGATGTCTATTCAAAGTGGGAGTACCAAACGATCTCCTATAAAGAGATACAATGAATGAAGTAAAGAGTAGACAATGCAAACTGGGCTGAAGTATGAGGGATCTTCAATCGCAGCCACCAAGTTCTGTAATGGGGTGGAGAAGCACTGGCAGAGAAGATCCATGAGCTAATAGGTTTGAGGATCAAAACCCATCTCTCCTAACATCCGAGGCTGAAAGAAGGAAACTCAACAAGGTCTGTTGGCTTGACGAAGAACTAGTGGGGAGTGTAGATCGTCTGTTGAATCGTTGCCTGGCGGGGTGTGCATGTTGCTGAGATCTGGAGGACCTAGTCCGTCTCCTAGGAAGGGATTTGAGATGGATTTGCTGCTGAGATCTCGTGGGGCGATGTGAGGTCCCACGGATCCTCACTGATCTAGGGTCTGGATATGTACTGATATCTGACGGTCTCTTGGTGCCCCTGTCATAAGGTAATACCCTGAAAAATGTCGTGATCCTCTGAGTGGGGTCTGGTTTGATGGGAGGCTGAAGAATGATGAGTAGAATATGCTAGAACTTAGATTTATGCAGATTATTGATTTTCTTATCAGTCTTTACTTATATTAACATCATAGGTTGCCTCAAGGGTTAGCTCAAGTGGTTCTAAGCCATACGTGAAGCTATCCCCAATGGAGGAGGTCACAGTTTCAAATCTCTTGTTCCCCCTTGGGGTTAGGCCTACCACTGACATCGGGGTTGACAGTTTACCCTGTTTACCATCCACAAAGTGGGGAAGTACTCAGGGGTTTCCCTTGAGATATTACCTCGGATAAAAAAAACAAAAAAAAAAACAAAAATCATAGGCCAAATTTGGATATGTGTCCTTCATCTATAATAGTGTTTGGGATATCATTAATAAAACTGTGATTTGGGAATCATAAGGTCTGCTAATCTAGTTCTAGTATACTAACCAAGCAATAGTTTCATTTCTAGTGTTCTAGTGTGTGAGTTAAAATAGGTTAGACAGTTTCCTTTGTTTTGATTTTGTGTGCTACAAAATCATTCTACTTGTGACCCTAGTGGAAAAACTCGGCAACGACAAAAACTCG
>ML792922.1:109532-150919 GCA_009831015.1 Picea engelmannii
TCTTCCCACAAGACAAAGTGTAACCCTCAAAGGTCATCCTAATGGCCAGACTAGGGGAATGGGATGGATGAGTGGGGTATAAGATGTAAATATGATAAGATGGTGGGAGCGGACGATGGCTCTGCAAATCCCCCTTGGTGGCTGACCCAAAACCCATGAATATCAACTCGCTAAGTCACCCCATCAATCACCCGAACAATGGTCAAGTGGATTAGTGTAAGATCTAAGCAGTCATCAGAAATGAAAGGAACCTAATGCATATATAAGAAAGTTATAACGATCAAATATGACACATACCATGATACCTCGAACCAATTACCTCATGGAGCAAGAGTCCTCTCCGATGCAAGCCCAGGCCGGTGGTGATGGAAGCTGCTACTGCTGACAGGACAAATCTGACGAAGAAGAAGAAAGATGGGCCCTCCAGGGCCATGCTCAAGTCAATTTCGCTCTCGGTACTCCATGTCTAGGACCATGTGGGCCTCGAGACATGATCTCCTAGTTATCCCTAGATATCGGGGATAATAGGCACCTGTACGATCTGTTGATGTCAACTGTGCAACTGTTGATGTTAGCCTGTACGGACGACTAAAGCTGCCTAGAAAATCCACACGTGCGGACTGTACCTTCTCCTTCACATGTGCTGACTGTCACACATGTGACTGTACAGATTGTCCGTACAATTCTTTTCACTCGTGTGGCCTGTATGGCTCCTTCAGACGTGCGATTTTACTCCTTCCTCACATGTGCGGCATGTTGCATCTCTCTTCTCACATGTGTGGTCTCTCTTGGATAAAACATAAGTCTTCCTTGGCTGAAAACAGAATAAAAAATCCTCCAAGAAACCCTAGGCCAGATTTCTCACAATTGTAGAATTTCCCTTGTTGAAATTTCCAAGCTCCTAGCACAAGTGCACTCTCACTTATGCTAACTCCATAATGACACAATGAGATTTGTCACGATCTCTCCTTTCCTTATATAGGAGTCTTATGAGCGAGTTTAGGAACTCCTTCTAAACTCAACAATTAATTAGAATATTTTATTCCTCTTTGTGGGTGTTAAACCGCAACACAAGGCCACAAAGCCCATCATTAAGCCCATGAGGCCCTAACATCATCCCAAGGGCGTTTAACCTGAAACAAAAGAGTGATCTAGTGCCAAAGAGAATTCCCAGATGCTTGACACCATGGCTTCTTGTGGGAATGCCTCCCGATGCTACAAAAACATCAACATTCCCTCTTAGCGAGGGAGGCATTCCATCCTCCATCGCCAGAAAGTATCTATGTCTCCCATACAGGGTCTGCTACCACAACTGCACTCCAGTCCTCTTGATTGACTGCTCCCTCTGTCACCGAAGCAAATCCTACTCTCTAATCCTCCTGAGTGGCTGCTTCCTCGGTCACTGAAGCAAATCTTGCTGGAACAAATGGGTCCTCCATGGAAGATACACTGCTCTTAGAAGCCTCTTGCTTTAGAGCCTCTTGTCTAGCCTCCTCAACCCATGACACCTTCTTGACGATCTTGGAAGATTCCTCTCTTCCACCTGTACCTGAAGGTAGACTTCCTTTGGGCAAATAATGCTCCTTCTGAGCCTGCTGAGTCCCTCTGAACAATTTTGGGGGACTGCTCCTCCCCACTAGATCCTGAGGGATGGCTCCCTCTGAACTCTGCCTCCTTCCGAGCCTGTGCCATTGGTGGAGCTACCTGCTCCTCCTGAATCTGCACCCCTGGTGGAGCTACCTGCTCCTCCTCATCTATCTCTCTGCTACTGCTGGCCATAGCTTGCATAGGCCGACCCTTCGGCCTATATAGGTTTCCCTCTCTAACTCTAAGAACCACCGCTGATTTGCGGCTAGATCTCCTGGGCATGAATAACACATCTCTGTTTCGGAACAAGATTGCATAACCCTTTTCTTCAATCGCTGAGACTGAGAGTACACTCCTCTTGCATTCCGGTACCCATAACACTTTTGACTCCCTCGACACATCCCCCRACTCCATCCAGAACGATACTGTACTAGATCCTCGTACTGCATGCTTAGTCCCCATACCGAGCTCCACACACAAATCTGAGTTAGTTTGTGAGTTTATCAAATAACTCTCGTGCTCCTGTCATATGGCAAGGGGCTCYGCTATCCACCAACCAGGTCCCACTACTGGAAACTGTACCTGAATGGGCGAAGACCAACAAGATCTCCCTTTGAAACCTGTCTGCAACCTCATCAACCTCTGCTGCTGATGCCTGTCGTCTTCTTCCCTTTCCCTTCCGGTGTGGACACTGTGAAGCATAGTGACCATAATCATGACATTCAAAACATCTGATCTTATTAAGATCCTTCTTCCGTCTCGATTCTGGAGATGCTTCTCTCTCTCGAGAACTCCCTTTGCCTGGAGAACCTCTTCTGCCCTTCCTAGTGTGGGCTGCTAGGGCTTGGTTTTCATCATTGTTGCTCTTCAACAAGCTATCCCTGGACTCTAATCGAGTCTCCTCCGGGATATAATCAATCCATAGTCTATCAAATCCTAGCAACGTTTCTCGTGCACATATCCCCTATACAAATGGTTCCCAAGACGCTGGAAGACCTCTCAACACTACATTCACCAACTCAACATCCTCAACTTTGTCAACAATGGCTACAAGCTAATCTCAGATCTGAGTAATCTTCATAAGGTAGCTCACAACTGTGTTCTCACTGGACATCTTAACAACTTGAAGTTGGTGCTTCAAATATAACTTCCTACCTGTATTCCCGTTTTGGTATAGACCCACCAAAGGATCATACATTTCCTTGGCAGATGTCTTCTCAACAATGTGAGGAATCAGGTGATCCTTCACGGATTCTAGCAACACCCACTTGGCCTTCACTTCCTTCTTCTTGTGAGCTGCCAATTCCTGCGGATCGGTAGGACTTGCAACTAGACCCTCAACATACTCTTTGAGGTCATTCTCCTCCAACAGAAGAAGAACCCTGGCCTTCCAAGCTCGAAAGTTTGTTGCCCCTTCCAACCTGTCCTTAATCTTCAAGGTGTTCACCATTTTAATCTGCCCAGAACAATACAACAAAATCTGCAACAACAACCTGTTGTACTTGCAGCAACAAGTGTGTCTCAAGAGATGGCTCCCTCTCTTTCTTCAAAGCCTCGGCTCTTATACCATGCCAATTTTCACATGCAATTCTATGTGACTAATTTCATATTTGAAAATTACTTCTTAGTGATCAACCAGTAAATGCTAGCTGTTATCACTAAACAATTTTACACTGAACAGTTTTAGCTGCTAGATAAATCATCCACACACTTGAGACACAAATTTTTAAATTTTTTATGTTGTAAATGTCAAATTCAGAGTTTTTTTGAAGGCAAAATCAACTTTCTCCACAGTGACAAAATCACCAAAAATTGAAGACAACCTAGTCCTCTTTAGCAAATACAAATTCAACAAATTACCTGGAAAAATTCTCTGCCCACAAATTTGTTGCAGACCCCTGTATGGTCTGCTGACGTCACCTGTACGATTGCTGACATCACCTGTACGACTTTTGATGTCAACATGTACTGACTGCTAAAACTACCCAGAAAATTCACACATGCGTACTGTACCTGCTCCTTCACACGTGCGGAGTGTCACGCGTGTGACTGTACAGACTGTTCGTACATGCGACCTGTACGACTACTTCACATGTGCGACCTATTCCACATGTGCGGTTGTAATCCTTCCTCACATGTGTGGCCTGTTTCTTCTCTCTCCTCACACGTGTGGCCTCGGCTGAAAACATAAACATAAATCCTCCAAGAAACTTTAGGCCAGATTTGTCACAATTGCAGAATTTCCCTTGCTGAAATTTCCAAGCTCCTAGCACAAGTGCACTCTCACTTATGCTAACTCCATAATGACACAATGAGATTTGTCACAATCTCTCCTCTCCTTATATAGGAGTCTTATGAGTGAGTTTAGGAACCCCTTCTAAACTCAACAATTAATTAGAATATTTTATTCCTCTCTGTGGGTGTTGTTGCCGCCTTTATACACACCTCGGATTAATGTGGAAAAACTTTCAATCCACTGGGTGTGTCTTTGGGGGCAAGTCTTGAGTCAAGGTGCTGTCACTTGATCCTCGACTCCTCCGTCTAGGCCAAATCCTAGCAAAGCCAAGGGGGGTAGTCCCTAAAGAAAAATCAATGCTTAAAACTAAATCTAAGCTCAAAATGAAATCTAGGAGTTTATTATGAAACAACAACAAGATACAAGATCTACATTAACAACATATTTGACAATGAATAAAATTTGCTTATAATAGAGACATTCAAAACATATAAAGTACTTGCATGAAAGATACAAGTGCTTTAAAATTGAAATTGATAAGCAATATGTGGAAATTATAAACCAGTGCCAAGTGAATTATTGCAAGATAACCAAAACACTGCTGAAAATGTAAATGAAATGGAGATTGCAAGTGTTTCTGTAAATTTATTAAGAGTTGCTTAATGTTATCATGAAGGTGACTCTTGTGCTTTGCAAGCCACCTTATGTGCGATTGTGTGCTAAGTGTTACTGAAAAATAAAACTATTCTAGACGTGGCCTCTAAGAGGCTATCCCTTGAATTGAAATTTGCTGAGAACTCGCCGAAGCCCAAATGACTTCACCAACAAGTTCAATAGAGATGCCGGATGTCCAACACGGGGAGAACCTAGATCCTAAAGTTTCCGTCTGACTTCACACACGATCTCTATGCAGTTTCCAATTAAAGCAATAACAACTTAAAAGGTTTCCCTAATTAAACTACTCCACACTGACCAGCCTCGGTTCTCACGAGTTCCCTAGATCGATCTAGGCTCGCAAGGGTTCAAAGCATACACCGGGGAGTTGAGGGGATTGGTTTATTTTGCCAAAATGAAATGAACTGAAAAAGTAAAAAAAAAATGGAATTGAAACTAATCTAACAATTAAAAGTTACTTTGCCAAAACCTGAAAACTAAGCTAATCTAATCTAAGAAATTGATACTAGCTAATGTTTTGTGGTGCTGTGAGTTAATTTTATGGTTTATTTTACTTTGCCTTTAGGTGAAGATTGTAAAACTTGAAGCAAATGAAACCACGAAAAACAATCACACAAAGACACCACCCCCCTAGGGGGAAAAGAAGAGTGGGGACTATGTGGCCCACTTATTTTATTATGATGGTTACAATGATCTCTTTTGGGTAGGCTTGTGATCCTTTATGAAAGAGGATCTACAAGTTTTACAATGTTTGGAAAGGTTTATTTGTCAAAAAGGTGCTTCCAGATGTCCGGGATGCTCTGAATCTGCCTAAAATGGGCAGAATCTCCCCTTATTTATTCACCAACCTGCACAAAACAGCAAGGTACTTGTGCCAAAATGCCACAAAACAATTGTTAGAAGATGCCTGCAAAAGAGGTTAGTGTAGCACTAAAAATCTATAATTTTTTTTTGAGTATAAGAGCAACTAAACTAAATATTTTAAATTTTTCAACACCAAAGTAAGCTAAATGATTATCTTTTTGATGATTTTTGTTTGCTGTTAGGACAACAAACAGTCAAGCACTTATATTGCTAGATATTGAAATGAAAATGCTCTTTAAAGAGATTACTTATTAACCTTTTAAAATTTAAAGAAAAACTTGCTAAAGTAACTCTAGTCTTTTCCTATGCTAGATCTATACTTTAGATATAACTTTTTAAAAGGAAATAGATCTAACTTTCTTTGCATGCACCTTTAGATGATATATTTAGAATTATATGTTAGATCTAAGAGCTTGCATGCAAATAAGGAAACTAGAATTTGAGAGAAAGAAGTTTCTCAAGCCTTGAATCTTGGGTTATGGGGTCCTTTGGTGAATGGTAGAGGAATCCTTTGTTAATCAAAGCCTCAGAAAGAGTGAAGGATGTTTTGCCTATCTTTCACTTCTCCAAGCTTAGGCAACCTGTCAAACTTTGCTTACACTTTTGCAAGTGGAGATCCAAAGTCAAAATCAAATGACAAGTGGAGAGGGGTGCATTTCCTCTTGAGGGCGAGTATCATAGAGTGAGAGAGATCATTCGACACCTCTCCAAGTGAGGGAGTGACTCGCTTCACTTGGGAGAGGTGTCCCAATGCTAAACTTGCCACATGGGAAGTGGTAGGAGGAGGGGGTGAGTCATCCCTCTTGGGATTGACGCCCCTCCTCTAGAAATGCGCCAAGTATGCAAGAGGGAGCGAGGAGTATCCTTGAGATCTCCTCCCTTAGATAACTACACTCCTAACTTGCCCTTCCTCTCGAATTGATTCGCCACCTTTTCCTAGAATTCAAGACATGAGGAAAACATGTCTAAGACATGTTTCCTTAATAATAGACCTGCTGATTTTTTCTGATTTTTTCCTTTTATTTGTCTTTTTGTGAGAGATTGATTTTGAGTGATTAAAATCACTTATTTTCACTCACAAGGTGGATATTTAGGTAAAGTGAGTATTCTGGATGTGAAAATGAATACCCCCAAGGCATATGATGCATCCTAGTACCACTTTTTTAACTTATGACCAAATTACAATTAAAATTCCCGTTTTATGGGAAATTTTTTATTGACTCAAAACATTAAAAAATCCTAAGGGGGACTTGGCACAATTTCCATGTGACTCAATATTAATGACTAGCATGGTAATATAAACATTAGACACTAGACTTAGATTTTCCAAGCTAAGGCCTCACCATCAATACACACTCCAACTTTGGAGGAATTGAGTTTAAAAACTCAAAAATTATAACTTGCTTAGAAAATTAATCCATGCGAGAAATAATTAATATGTAAAAAAAAACACTCTAGAGTTGTGCACTCATGATTTAGACTTAGGAGGCTAAGCTTTTTACAAATTCATCATGCTAGATACATTTTATTACAATGCTCCATGGGGGGATGGAAATGCAAAAAAATGGTCATATTGATCGAATGGACTTTTGAACTCTGAATTTTGAGCAACTGCTTTCTCAATCTTTGGCAGCTCAACTGCAAGTTCATCTTAGTGCAACTTGGTGGATAACATTGGCTCCATATGGAGACGTGTGATTGATCTTTTAGTAAAGGAGAGCATGCGAGAATCCATAATCAATAACCTGCGTCACAAATGTTGGAGATTTGCAACTTCGGGCAGTCATTCTCCACAGGAAAGTACAAGAAGACCCATCTACACCATTATAGAAACCCTAGGAAGAAGTTGAAGATCTAGGAAGAGAAGTTGGCCTCATAGGAAAATAATAAAGTAATTGAAGACCCAGAAATAAGAAGTCGGCCCCAAACTGGTGCCCAGATTAGTATAAATACAGGAATGGCTCATTTCATTTGGACAGGTAGATAGTTCTCCTTTCTATAGTGCGCACAAGGCAATTGTTGTTGCAATTGTGCTATTTCGCTATATCTTGGTTTTGGTTATCTTGGAGAGTGCGCCATACTTGGAGAAACTCTTGCTTGGTTATATTATTGAGGCGCTAGGTCGCTAGCCTTGGGGAGGATCTTCTCCGTATGGTATTTTGGCTATTGATGGTGATGTATTGGTAATATCTTGGACTGAATTCTTCTATAAAAAGGTTGTTTGGTTTTCTCCCAAGGTTGGGTTTTCCAGGATAAACTCTTGTGTTCTTGTGTCTACTGTGCATGGTTAATATTTCTAGATCGTGTTATTTCCGCTGTATTGTTTTAGTTAAGATTTTCAGTGTATAGTTATTCTATGATAACTGATGTATGAAAGTGAATCTTGTTATTAATCATAAGACAATAATTATCAGATCTGAGAATCATTAAAACACCAACATGGTTTCAGAGCCAACTGAAATATTGCCTCTGCACAGTTTCTGTTTGCTGCTGCAATTTGTCGCAACAATTTGCTACTGCACAGACTTGACCTCGTCAAGCTCGTTGAGCAACTTATTGGAGGATGTTGAGTTCAATTTTTCCATAGATCAACTCGCCCTAGCGTAACGCACCCCCTAGTGGTCTCAGATTGCATCTTGGTGAAAGTTGAAATTTCACCTAAAACCCACTATTGCAGTTGCAACAACTTTCTTTGTGAAGTTCGTTGAGCATTTATTGGGATGAGTCGAGGAAAACTTTTTGTATAGAGCAACTCACCTTGCCCTAGTGCACCTACTGCACTTCTCAGTTTGACTTTCCGTAAAAGTTGAAATTTTAGGGTTTATTGATATTTTCCTGGACATTGAACTTTCTGCTATCTTGATTTTGTGATTTCCTCATGTACCGATGGTGTTCAACTTAAGATTAGAAGACAAGCTGTATGGTGTTACAAATTTCAGAGTTATGCACTTATATATGTTTCCAAGTTATATCATTTAGCAAGTATGAGGGTGTTTGCAAGGGATGTACAAGGGACCTTGTCCAAGCAATGACCCAAAGGGATCATTGGATCTAGTGCATTCAAAGGAATAATGCACTCTCCCTAGCAATTAAGACTCCAGGTTTGCATATCAGGTTTGATATTTTTATATTGTTGCATCTTCAATAAATATTGTAACCGAGACATCAGTCTTTAGAGTTCTATTACTACCGAGTACTTTTGCTATCAAATATTTTGAATATTGTTAGTACAATGATCATTGTGTAAATGCTCGTTGTTTAGTACTAATGATGCACTTATTTACAAGATGAAATTGATCCCTTCTAGGAGATGTTCTTGGTTGTTGTCTTTGTCCCAGGCAAGTTACTATGGAGGTCACAACATTAGAAAAGTGTTGCTCTTGTTTTGTTTTGGGCAGGTTACCACGGAGGAATGACTGGTAGCAACACTAGAGAAATGTTGTTCTTGTTGTTTGTTTCTTATTCTTGTTCTTGTTCTAGGAAAGTCATGGGCAATAGCTCTGAGAAAGAGCTATAGTGATGATTGTCCCTATTCCCATTTTTTGTTGTTCTTGTTTCTATTTTCTATTCATAAGAATATTGTTCTTGTCTGCTATTTTCCCTTGTTATTGCTCTTGTTTCGGGCATGTCACAGGTGGTAGCTTTGAGAGGGATCTATAGTGACGGTTGCAGGAGACAACAGATTAGATGGTCTCTAGTTTGAGACATGGAGCAGACTATCCATACATAGAGTTGTGTACATGACCGTATACATCCATATATCGAAGGTGAAGAATACGGAGTTAGAACCTTCCGAAGGATACTTTTTTGTGGGATACAAAGTGTTCCACATGGAGATTGATAGTGAGGAGCAGGTAGCTCCACTAGTGGTGAGGAAGACGACCCTACCTAGTACCGGTTCAGTGGAAGCTAGAGTTCAAAGGGAGTCAACCCTCAAGATCCAGTAGAGAGGAGCAACCTCCTAGGACATTTCATTGAAGATCAAACTTCAGAAGATATAGAGGGAGCAAATAGCTCCACAGATTGTACTTACTTAGAGGGAGTCATGTTTCAAAGGGAGCATGGTACTCTAGGATCGATGGATACTTGATGAGCTTGGTTTTAACCAAGAATGTATAGAGTGAGCCTGATCTCAGAGAGAGTCAGTTAGCTCATGAGAGAGCTGATTATTCAGAGGGAGTCCCTCCCCCAAGATCTAGGTGGGAGAGAGACATCTTCCAGGACTGACAGACAAGTGTCATGATTTGAGGAGGCTTCGAGGAGATGTGAGATCTCCTGTGAGGATACACTTGTTTCAGTAGATCTTGCTACAGTGACAGAGGAGGCAGCTGATCAGGAGGACTCGGTATGGATTTTGTCTCAGTCACAGAGGGAGAAACTAGTGAGGCACACTGGACAACAGTGACAGAGGGGGTTGGCCTTAGAGTTCGAGATGGAGGATCCTGGCCGGATGTCCTCTTAGGATTACAGGTGTGACGAGATCAGATGAGGTCTTCCTCATTCAGGGGATATTGATGAGATTCGATATGATGGACTGCAAGTTCATGACTACACCTATGATGACAAATCTGAAGAAGTTGAGTGATTCTGCTTCAGATTCAAATTTGGTGGATCCCACGATGTACATGCAGTAGATTGGATCCTTGATGTACCTTGTTAACACCAGGCCAGATATTTGCTTTATAGTGAGCACCCTAAGCCAGTATTTGGTTGAAGCCAAGGCAGTTCCAGTGGGTGGCAGCGAAGGATGGTACAGTTGGATATGATTTGTCTCAGGTGATGAACTGAGGCTGAAGAGATATACAGATTTCGATTGAGCAGGGAGTGTAGTAGACAGATTGAGCACCTCAGGGTGCTACTTTAACTTGGAATCAGTTACGATTTCTAGGATAAGCTGGAAGCAGGCTTCTGTAGCACTCAGTACAACAGCGACGGAGTATGTCACAACCAGTATCGCAAGTCGTAAGGTGGTGAAACTTCAGAAGCTTCTTGCAGGACTTCATCCGAGACATGGTACAAAAGGGAGCAGTGAAGCTCCAATACTTATCCACAGATGAGTAGATTGCAGATATCCTACCAAAGTGGCCATGCTGATTTAGCTGAGGAGGATGATACACATGATTAGCCATGCTGATTTGGCTAGTGATGAGCGTTGATGTTTCAACATCGGGTAGACATTCTCCTAGATTGGTCATGCACGGGGCTATGCTAGTGCTGATATGACCAAGGGAGAGTGATTCATTCACTCACGGGGCTCTGCCAGTGGTGAATGACCCAGGTATGCTAATGTTATTTAGGCCATAGCATCGGGCAGAGATTATCCCAGATTGGTCATGCACGGGGCTATGCTAGTGCTAATATGACCAAGGGAGAATGATTCATTCACTCACGGGGCTCTGTTAGTGGTGAATGGCCCATAGCATTGGGCAAACATCATCCCAGATTGGTCATGCATGAGGCTATGCTAGTGATGATATGACCAAGGTTAATGATTCATTCACTCACAGGGCTTTGCTAGTGGTGAATGGCTCAGGTATAGTCCTTCTTCTGACAAGGAAGTCCTTCTCTTGACAAGGAGTGGATGGACTCGAGATGCTATCACATGCATATTCCGAGATGGAATGCATGTGTGGAGATGGCATATCAACATGGCTCATGAAGACAACCTTTCTATGACAGAAGAAATCCAAGTATAGAGAATGCCTCCCTCGTTGAGAGGGAGTGTTGGAGATTTGCAATTTTGGGTAGTCATTCTCCACAAGAAAGTACAAGAAGACCCATCTACACCATTACAGAAGCCCCAGGAAGACGTTGAAGACCCAGAAAGAGAAGTTGTCTTCACAAGAAAATAATAAAGTAATTGAAGACCCAGAAATAAGAAATTGGCCCCAGAAGGGCGCCCAGATTAGTATAAATACAGGACTGGCTCATTTCACTTGGACAGACAAATAGTTCTCCTTTCTGCAGTGCACACAAGGTAGTTGCAGCTGCAGTTGTGCTATTTCGCTATATCTTGGTTTTGGTTATCTTGGAGAGTGCGCCACACTTGGAGAAGCTCTTGCTTGGTTATTCTTGGTCATGTTATTGAGGTGCTAGGTCTTGGTGATGCTAGCCTTGGGGAGGATCTTCTTTGTACGGTATTTTGGCTATTGATGGTGATGTACTGGTAATATCTTGGACTGAATTCTTCTATAGAAAGGTTGCTGGGTTTTCTCCCAAGGTTGGGTTTCCCAGGATAAACTCTTGTGTTCTATGTTCTTGTGTCTATTGTTCATGGTTAATATTTCTAGATCGTGTTATTTCCGTTGCATTGTTATAGTTGATATTTTTAGTGTATAGTTATTCTATGATAACTAATGTATGAAACTGAATCTTGTTATTAATCATAAGGCAATAACTATCAGATCTGAGAATCATTAAAACACCAAAACAAACATCTCGCCAAAAACAACATCAACAACACATGTATATGAAAACCAATAATAAATACAAGTTGCATAAATAATATACATATATACAAGAAATGTGCAAAAGAAGAAAGTGAAATACTATACAAGGAAAATGCATGAAGGATAAAATACAAGGAAAAGGGTTAGGAAGTATGTTACAAAGGATGCCCCATGGACATCAAATGACCTCGCTGAAGAACAACTTGAGGAGTTGACCATTCGCTGGTAGTGTCAACTTCTCTCCATCCAATCCGCTAAGGAAGAATGAATTCTTGCCAACCACATCCTGGATGATGTATGGACATGTCCAAAGACTGTCGAATTTTCTGTGCTTTCCTGGCTTTTCTTTCCTTTTATCCCTAAGGAGTACTGTATCACCTGTCTGAAAAGCCCTCTGTTTTGAAGACTTGTCAAAAGTATTCTTAACCTTTTCCCGATTCTTTATGCTCTGATCAAAGTCCTTTCTTCTGTTCTCATCTAACTCAAGCAACTGATCAATCCTGTTCTGCTCAAGTTTTCATCTATATTGTACCTCTGAATAAGCTGATACACTGGAAGTTTTAGGTGGACTGACAAAGTAACATCTAGCCCATAGACAAGTTCAAAAGGTGTTTTCCCTATTGCACTTTTCTTAGTTATCCTGTTAGCCCAAAGTGCGAATTTGATTTTACTGTCCCATGGACATTTGTTATCCCCTACAAGGATGGTCATTAGATTCTTATTACTTGACTCAACAAGACCATTTCCTTGGGGATTTGAAGAATGGGACAAAATAATGCCATACTTGAAACACAATGAGGATAATTCTGTGTAGCATAAAGCTTTTGCATTATCTGTAGTGATCTTAGCAGGCACACCGAATCTAGTGATGATTTTATCTTCAAGGAAGTCCGTGACTACTTTGTTGGTTGCCGACTTGGTGGGTATAACCTCTACCCACTTGGTCAAATAATCGGTCATTGTTAATATCCAAGTATATCCATTACTTGAATTATCTTTGAACTGACCAATGAAATCAAGCCCCCACTGTTGAAAAGGGGCCTCAAGTACCACTGGCTGTAAAGGTAAGGCTGCTAGCTTTTGCTTCTCCGTGAATAACTGGCACTGCTGACAACCCCTAACCATTTTGTGAACATCTGCAAATATGGTTGGCCAATAGTAACTTGCTTTAAGGATCTTATGGGCAGTAGTTTTAGCTGTAAAGTGCCGCCCACAAAATCCTGAATGGAAATCAATCATGAGTCTTTTAGATTCTAGCTCATCAACACATCTAAGTATTACCCCATCAGGGTTCCTCCACCCCATTCCATCTTGAATGATACAATACTTAGCGACTTTCAACCTTAATGTCCTTCTTTTATGACCTATCAAATGACTTGGGCATGTGAGGTTGATGAGAAGGAAGATGATGTCTGAATACCACTGCTGCTGCTCTAACTTCTAAAGTTCTGTAGACATGATTGGACCTCGCTGACTGTTCTGACATACTAGATCCAAGGCTTGTTCATTTCTCTTTGTCAACATTCGAGCTAGACCTTGACCTTTGATTAGCTTGATGGGTTTTATTTCTAAGTCATATTCCTGAATTTTAGAAACCCACTTTCCCCTGACTCCTAAGTAGTCCTGTTGAGCTAGGATATCCTTTACTGCTCGGTGAGACACATACCCCACAATCTTTGAGTATCCCACATAGACTCTGAAATGCTTGAGAGATTTTACTAAGGCATATGCTTCTTTTTCCATAATAGTATAATTAAGCTCTGAATTGTGTAATGCCTTACTCATAAAAGCAATGGGTTGCTTTTGGTCATTATCATTCTTCTAGAGAAACACCCTTGCAATAGTGTCTTTTGAAGCAAACAAAATGATTTGAAAATCTTTGGAGTAGTTAGGACTAATTAGTACATGAGATCTACCAATTGAATCCTTGATACTCTTGAAGGCTTTCCTTCCTTCATTTGTCCATTCAAACTTAACATCTTTCTTTAAAAGTTTAAGAATGGGCTTCATAGTTTCAGCCAAATTTGGAAGAAACCTTTGACAAAGTTGATTTGACCAAGGAAAGATTGGTGGGCTTTCTTAGTTTGAGGTAAAGGGATTTTTTTGATAGCTTCAACCCTCTCTGGGTCTATCTTTACCCCATCCTTTGCAATGATATGGCCCAACAACTTACCTTCATCAACACCCAATATTGACATAGCTGGATTAAGTGAGATGCCATACTTGCGACATCTTTCAAATACTTGTCTGAGATGACTTACCTAATCTGATCTATCTTTAGAGAACACAGTTAAGTCATCCTCATAAATATCAATGATCTTTCCCATCAACTCCTTGAAGGCGAAGTCCATTGCTCTCTGAAAAGTGGCACCCGCATTCAATAAGCTAAAGGGTATTCTCAAATACTCAAAAGTTCCCCATGGTGTTGTTAAAGTTGTTTTAGTTTGATCTTTTCTAACCAACCCTTGATTGTAGCTAGAAAATCTGTCCAACATGGACATGATCTTAGATCCTGTGATCCTTTGCAACAAAGTTTCCATATTGGGCAGGGGATAGTTATCTTTAATGCATGGCAAATTCAAATTTCTGAAATCTATACATAACCTTATCCCTCCATTTTTCTTTTTGACCACGACTAAGTTAGAGCACAAAGATGAATGTCTAGTTGGTGCAATGATTCCAGTATCCAACATTTTCTTAAGTTCTGCTTGTACCAATGGTGCTAATTTAGGATTTATTTGCCTAAGTTTCTGTTGAAAAAGTTTAGTGTCTTCCTTGAGGGGGATTGTGTATTGAATTACATCTTCCTTATATACTTTAAGTTCATCATAGGTAAAAGCAAACACATCCCTATACTCTTGGACAAGACTTATTAATTCTTTTCTCTTTTTCTGAAGTCCGTTTTCCAATTTTTATTAATCTAGGCTCCTCAACTATCCCAATATTTATTTCAAGATAGTCACTAGGTCTTACTACTTCATTTTTCTTTTTGTGAATATCTTGCCTATCAAAAATCTGCTGTAATGCCACGATTCCCCTGGGATCTGGATTCTTAATGGGATTCTCCTCTTCTGGATATTTCTTCCCTTCTTCCTTATAATTGACATTGAAACCCAAAAATTCTTGAACATTGTGAATAAACTTTAGAATCTGCTCATCATCTCTGAAAACCTGCCAATGATCTATGTTGTTCGGAACTGAAGGCCTGAATTTATTTCCAATTTACCTTTACCATTCAACAATTCCTCTGAAGGTTGAAGGGTTGAAGCTGAAACTGCCAAACTGTTATGCTCTCTTGGAATTGATATCAAGTCTAAGGCATCAAAGCATTCTATGGTGTCCCAAATAACATTTCTATACCTTTTTAATCTTTCACTCTTACATGAAAATTTGTCCTTTACTTGAAGAATTACCAAATCAGAGTCACCTTTAATGTTTAGAATGACTCCCATATCTTTGGCAATTTCTAATCCTAGCAAGAGTGCTTCATACTCGGCCACATTGCTGGTTGCATCAAATTCTAATCTGAAAGCATAATTGTAAAACTGGCTGTTAGCTTTTATAGCTCGGGAGGTACTCCACATGATTTATCTTGAATGCGGAAATTGTAAAACTGGCTGTTAGCTTTTATAGCTCGGGAGGTACTCCACATGATTTGTCTTGAATGCGGAAGTGACCTTATATTTGCAATGCTAGACACTTGACTTTGTAATAGGTTTTTATAAAGTTGTAATAAAGTGGTTCTTTTATTAAAGTGAATTTTTAATGAAGTGTACCTTCTAATATTAAAGTGATTTTATTTCATAAAGTGCACTTATGTTGTAAAGTGAAATTGTACTTTAATATTTATAGTGATTTATTTTGGAGGGAATGAATCATGTCTCTTGATAATGTAAAGGAAAGATTAGATCTTGGCCTTTGGATTTAGGAATGGGGAAGGTGAAAAGACACTTGGAAGGTGAAAGGTCATTTTCGAATTATAAGAGAATGCATTGGGTAGTGTGCAAGACAATGCGAAAAAGAGATTGAGAGATTTCTGAGAGAGCTTTTAGGAGGAGAGAAAAGGGCAGCAAGCTGGGCACATTTCCCAAGAGAGTTTGGACAAATTTCCCAATGAAATTTTCTGTTTAGAAGGGGATGATATTTATTGCTGTGAGGAGGCCGTACTGTACGGATCTGTACAATCCGTACAAGGAAGAGGGCACAATTTTCAAGGCAGATTCTGGGGCACGAAAATCGAGGTCGTTTGGAGTGTTTCTTGCTGCTGCAGGGGCATATAGGAGCAGGCCGTACAACTGCTGTTTGGCACGTTTTTCGAGGTGTTTTCCAACAAAGGAGGGCCGTACAACAGTACAGATTTGGAATGGGTTTCTAGGCAGTTTATTGTGGGACTGTTGGGTGCTGTTAGAGGTATTCTCTTGTTGGAAATTGTAATGTTGCTGCTGATATAACTTTCCTGAAGCTAATCAAATCTCTCTCTGTTTGGGTTTCTCCACATTGGGGTTTTCCCTGGCTGGTTGCCTAAATTTCTGAGTATTACATGGATGTGTGATTGCTGTTCATTGTGTTTATTCCGCTGCAAAAGTGCTTGGCATTGTGTGTTTCTACTCATAATAATTTCTGAATGTGGATTTATACATATCAATGTTCATAGATAACAGTTATCTCTAGGTTGCTAAGTGTATGACAGAATATAGTGCATGCTGATTTTGCCATTGAATTTCTACACTGCCCCGTTGGATACTTTGACACAATTCCTGCCCCTTTACTTGATCTTGAGTGTGCACCATCAAAATTCATTTTCCATGCTTTATCACTGTTTTCTTCTTCTTTAAACTTCTCTTTAACTGACGCTACCCATGTCAGTCACATGAAAAGCTACCCATGTTAGTCACATGATAAACAAATTCGTTCATGGGCTCCTTAGGATCTTCAACATGGAACTTCCTTTCTTTCTCTCTAAGAATTTTGACAGTTTCAGATGGTGAACCACGTAATGGGATGGTTGCATATGAAAGGTCCATGTGAATGCAACCTCCTATAGTAGCAACCCACTTCCTGGATAAAAGCATGCCCCATGCATCAGGTACATCGATTACTAGAACATCCATCTTGAAAGTGATGTCTGGATGAAATGCCAACTTAACTTGTAGATATATGATTACCCCATGAGTTATCTCTCTAGAATCCATAACACACACATTATGATAAGGTCTTGTGATTTTAAGGCCTAATCTTTCCATGATCTTCTTGGTCATGATGTTTGATGAAGCTCTAGAGTCATACATACAATTATGGAACATAAGATCTTTTATTGCTAGAGACACAAAGAAAGGAGGGTTTTCTTCCTTTGTCCAATCTATACTATGTAACACAACAGGTAGATCTTCAGGATGCTCCTTAGATTTTCCTTGATATTTGATAATTCCTTTCTCATTAGGAGCATTAATGGCTTTTAGCAACTTCTCTTTTTGTGAAGGAATCTTGATGAGCTCTGATACTGACACCATAACCTTGGCATTTGAAATCCAATTGCCTAAGTCAACACTTGCGTTGCAATTGGAGGAGTGATTACTTTAGGAATGTTTTGATATGATTTGTTTGCACTATCATTCCCCCTCCTTTGGTAAGTCACTCCTTTGTGTCTAGCCATTTCTAAGATTTGTTATGTGGTGGGTTTCTTACCTTTGAAAAAGAAGGTTTCCACTCTTGTGACTTCAATAGTCTGAGAGCCACATATTGCCACAATTCGAGGAGGTACCAAGAGCTTTATTACAGTTCTACGACCAATCTCTCTCAGATTTGTAGTGTCTAGAGCTCTGGGTTGAATGAAAGAAGCGTTGGAGATTCTACATGTCATGGATTGATGAGGCATTACAACAGAGTTTTCTACTTACGCATTCCTCTTGCATGGTTGTATGAACAAGAAAATGGTAATAGAAGGCAAACTAGTCCATGCCCACATCATTCAGACAGGATCTAAAACCCATGACATGTTTTTAGAAACCAAGGTTGTCATCATGTATGCTAAATCCGGGGATTTGGAGTATGCTTGCAAAGCGTTTGATGAAATGTCGGAACAAAATGTGGTATCTTGGACTATGATGATTCCAGCATTGCTAGCAAAAGAAAAGAAAACCATTGAAGGTGATAGCCAATCGGAACTTGCATTCTATGCAAGAAACAATCGCAATAGATCAGCAAAAGACAAAGAGGAAATAAAATGCCACTGTTACAAGAAGCCGAGTCATACAACTTGGAAATGTTGACAACAAGCCAATGACGTTCTTAAGGGAAAGGTCAAAGATAGACAACATATAGTGAGTGTAGCCATGATTGAAGATCCACCAGATGCTGACGGTGGTGAAGAATCTATTCAAGAAAAGAGATTTTATGCATTTTAGGAAGCTCACGCTTTGAAGATAGGAAGGGATCAATTAATAACTCAAAATGGATTTTTGCCCAGTTAGTTTAAAAGTTGTGGATCTAGGGAAAGATCCCTCATTAGTTGGAGATGTTGAAGTTTGAGTAGCTTCGGAAGATATCCTTATTGTATTTGACCAAGACAAACCCTAAAGAATATTATTATATTATATTTGTTAAGACGACCCTATTGTGCCTTTGTAAAAGTCGGACCTATTGTGCCGTGACAAGTAAAATGTAAATTAAAAGGATAAAGTGACAGGTCGTCCCATACCTAATTTAGGCATGCCAAACTACTATTTGTAAGGGAGGCTAGCGCCTCATTTGAACCCACTCACAACACAAGTTCTGTGGCTAAAGAAGAAGTGCGCAAGTCTTGGAGGGAGAGGCTACTGTAGCTAGGAGGTGATGTTGTGAAGGTTCTTGGTCTATCTCTTGGATATATCTTGGTTAAGTGGTGCACTACTCTTCCCTAGTCAAGGGTTTGAGGAGGATCTCCTGCTTTGTTAGTTCTCTCTTGGAGAGAGACATTGTTCTTGGATTGGTTAATCTATATTGAGAAAGTTTGCTGGGTTTTTCCCAATAGGGGGTTTTCCCAGGGTAAATCTTGTGTATGCTGTGAATGTTATTCTTTTAGTGATCCTTTATATGCAGTTATTGTGCTAATGGTTTATAAGTAAAATAACACTAATCTAGTTAACTGCTTAAGAAGAAAAATCAACATGGAATTAGAGCGGGCCTGAAAGAAGGCATCTTCACAGCACATAAGAACTCGCTGAAGAAGCTAAGAGCTTTGGAAGCCTCTTCTAACCCTAGCGCATCACCTCTTGTGCATAAACTCTCAGTTTGACGAAATTTTGTAAACTGCAACTACTGTTGCGACTGCTGCAACTGCATAAACCCTAGGTGTGACGTTTTCCCTATTTAAGGAGGATGCTGGAGAAAGTAAGCACACCTAGGAACTTGCCTAGGTAGGGCGAATCCATTCCCTGGATCAAAACTCAAGATTTCACAAGTTGAAAAATTAGGGTTTCCTCATAAACCCTAGGTCTGGTTGCAGTTGCTGCAGATTTTGTGACAAAATTCATCCTTGAATCAACAATCTCTCTGGTAAGGTCTAAGATCCTCATCTTGAAAAGTTATTATGTTACTTGTTTCGGGCAGGATGACTACCAGTGCCAAGTTTGACAAAAAGCTTGAAGGAGCCGATGACTTCCGAGCATGGAAGTACAGAGTAATGCTCATTCTAGAAGAGAATGACTTTGTAAGTTTTGTTGAAAAAGATATTGAAGAGCTAGAGGGAGATGAGGCCAAAGTCAAATATAAGAAGGATATGATCAAAGCAAAGAGGATCATTGCCGACTCCATCAAGAACCACTCAATTCCTCATGTTTAAGCATTAAAATCCCCAAAGCAAATGATGGATGCCTTATCCCGTTTGTTTGAAGGCAAGAACATCAATCGGAAAATGACCTTGAGGACACAACTCAAGAATGTGAAGATGCAAAATTCAGAAACCATACAATCTTATTTCACAAGAGTGTCCCAGATTAAAGAACAACTTGAAGCGATTGGAGACTCGGTTGAAGAAGCTGAGTTAACGATGACCACATTGAATGGTCTCCCAAATTCTTGGGAATCCTTCATCCAAGGAATCTGATCTCGAAGGAAGTTAATTAAGTTCAACAAATTGTGGGAAGACTGTACTCAAGAAGAAGCCAGATTAGAGGCAAGAAAAGAAAAGATAGAAAGCAATGAAGATCAAGCGCTAACAACTCACGCAAGAAAAGGAAATAACAAGAAAAAAGTTCACTCTCATAAAAGATTACAGAAGCCTCATAAAGAAAAAGATTCTCATAAGGATTTCTCAAGCTTCAGATGCTTATTTTGCTAGAAGATGGGACATTGCAAGAAATTGTCCCCAAGCAAAAGAGCAGAATAGAAACTGGAAGTTTAAAAGACATCATGCTCATTTCACTGGAGAAGATGAACCTGATCGGAAAAGAACAAAAGAAGATGATTTAGATGAACTATATCTTCTGTGATATAGGACTTAGTGCTTCCTAAGCACTTGATTCATAACTTACTTCACAAGAGTGTCCTAGATTAAAGAACAACTTGAAGCCATTGGAGACTCAGTTGAAGAAGCTGAGTTAACGATGACCACATTGAATGGTCTCCCAAATTCTTGGGAATCCTTCATCCAAGGAATTTGCTCTAGAAGGAAGTTAACTAAGTTCAACAGATTGTGGGAAGATTGTACTCAAGAAGAAGCCAGATTAGAGGCAAGAAAAGAAAAGATAGAAAACAATGAAGATCAAGCGTTAACAATTGATGCAAGAAAAGGAAAGAACAAGAAAGAAGTTCACTCTCACAAAAGATTTTAGAAGCCTCATGAAGGACAAGATTCTCATAAGGATCTCTCAAGCTTCGGATGCTTCATTTGCCAGAAGATGGGACATACTGCAAGAAATTGTCCCCAAGCAAAAGACTAGAATAGAAACTAGAAGTTTAAAAGACATCATCCTCATTTCGTAGGAGAAGATTAACCCGATCGGAAAAGAACAAAAGAAGATGATTCAAATGAACTATATCTTCTGTGATATAGGACTTATATTAATAGTAGTATCTTGTTTCTTCCCACATTAAACTTCAAGAAGTAAAAGAGCTGGAGAATTTTTGTATCATGAGGGCCAAGTGCAAATTGTGAAGAAGTATCATTATTCATCCAGACATCGTACAGATCAAGCAAGTTGTCTGATAATGCATGCTCCAGGTATGAGCCCTTCATAATTGATTTCAATTTTTTTATTTTTAAGTTTTATAACATTAGACTTTATGCATTTTTATCGATCATTATCCCTGATACGGGAATCCAACAAGGTCTCATTTAAAAACAAGGAATAATTTCTGTGCTCGGGGGGTGGCATGCGTGCCTATGGTTGGGTGACAATAATGTAATATTGTCTATGGGGAAATGAGCACATTAAAATTTAAATGTCCCTGGTACGGGAGCTCATCAGTGTCACGCTCTAGCATCATGTATGGCTCACAATATCCTGCAATTTCTCGATGAGAAGACCTGGTCAGTGGACAGTGAAGCCACCTTGATAGGAAGCAAAATTCATTTGAAGTCGGACTTAGTTTTTCATATTAAGACTTGGTAACCAACACCAAGTATATCTTGCAGAGACTCTGAGGACATCAAGGTTAGAGGGAGCCAATTTGCTCATGCAACAAATAGTACACCTTCCAGGACGGATAATACCAAAAATCAAAGAATTAGTTCCGGTGCTCGTGAATACAGCGAGTTAAATGAACTATAAAACAACCATGATCCATTAAAAAGAAGTCGATACAGTATGAGATTCAGAGGGAGAAGGTATGACATTGTAATGTTCCTGACTTGGCTAGTCTAGGAAACTCTGCTAATGTGTGTAGGATTAATTGTTTACAACATATAAATGAGCATTCAAATAATAATGGCGACAAAAGACTGCAAAGACTATATTATGAAATCTCCGTGGAGTACAAATGCCAAATGCGATTGAATAGAATGAATCACTCGGCTAGATCAATGACAAAAGGATCTTAGCCGGAATACAAAAGGAACTAAAACAATAATACTCGATACCTGAAGGATGCTGTGGAATGCAATGGATGAGATGAAGAACTGCTACGGATATGCCAGCTCGTACGACAACTGCTACAAGTCTGGAAAGTTCGCCCTGGTGGCTATACCTCTCGGAAATGCTTGGAAATTGTCCCAAACAATGCGCCCTGCTCTGCCTCACAGTCCCGGTGACTGTCCAGACCTCAACTGGTGTATCTGGTCCCCGGATGGATCCCCCTGGGGGAAATGTGCTCCCTCTGCTCTGGAAAACTGCTTACTAGTGATTCCACTGTCGGAATCGGCTGATGTGTGTCTCAAACTGATCGCCTAGGTCTACTGGGAATTGGGTCGGAAGGATTTCCCTGAATCTGAGCTGATGATCGCTCGGGAACCGCAAATGTGTCCTCCCCAAGTGCCGCACTCCCAATGTCCGGAAAGTGCACCCCAGATGATTCCTCCGTCGTAATCTGACTAGGAACTAGGCAAAAGATGCGCCTTACCTTCCTCTCAACTAGGTTGGAGGGGAATCTCTGAAGTCTCCCTGAAAGGGACAAGTCGATCCACTGAGCCTCCTCAGAAGTCGCGCCCTCACCCTGAATGAGTGCGCCCTTGCTGCTGCAACCTGCAAAATTGCTGTTGAAGATCGATGGAAGATCTGTGTGACCTTCCCGGTGACTAGGGTGTGTCTCTCAACACCGAAATTAGCCACTGGCGTATTCCTCTTGGAATCCACTGAGATGCGCCTCTCTCCTCAATGACAAGTCAAAATCTACATAATGATGAATTAGGTCGCTGAACCTTCTCTTATAGTTGCCCAAAACCYTAATTCGCTGTTGACTTATAATTTTAGCTCGTCTGTTCTATTTTTAGCTCAAATTGGCTTAAAAGTGCTTTTAGCCACTTTTAGCCACTTTTAGCTCAATGTCACTTTCCGAATATAACACCTTTGACTGGAGTGACCTCTAGTAACCTTGTTTACCCCTTTCTGGCCCTGGCTATAGTCTAACGGGGTGGTTTAGACCATTAAGCCTCCTCTCTGGAGCTCCTATTTGGAAAGGGACCTTACAGTCCTCCCTTCCCGAAATTGCTTGTCCCCAAGCAATACCAATCCAGGGTGCTACAACACCTGCTCGCTCTCCCAAGTAGCGTCCTCTACTGGAAGCCCTCTCCATGTGATCAAACACTCTCCGATGACCCTGCTCCTCAGTTTCCTCTCTCAGAACTCCAGTACCTCCTCCGGAACCAAATCCAATTGTCCCTCCTCATCCAATGGGAGAAGCTCCTCTGAGGTGTTGATGAATTTTCCCACTGCCTTTTTGAGGCAAGATACGTGGACCACGTTATGAGTCTTGCTCCCCTCTAGAAGCTCTAGCTCATAAGCAACCTCGCCTACTCGGCGCATGATCTTGTAAGGGCCATAAAATCTAGGCTTGAGCTTCTCGGCCCCACTCTTCTTCAGAGACGACTGTTTGTAAGGTTGGAGTCTCAAGAAAACCAGATCCCCAACCTCAAAGCTGCGCTCTATCCTGTGCCTATCCGTACTCATCTTCTGCCGGTTCTGTGTTGTCTGCGGGTTCTCTTTCAACAATTTGAGAATCTCCCGACTCTCTGTGATCCAATCCTTGGTCTTGGGAGCTCTGCTCTCCTCGAAAACCAAGTCTACCAAAGTGGGAGCATCATATCTATACAATGCTCAGAAGGGTGTCGTACAAATGGACATGTGGAAAGTGGTGTTGTAGCAATGCTCTCCTAAATGTAGCCACTTGACCCATGTTCTCTGTTGTCCACCTACATAGTTCCTCAAATACCCTTCAACCCACTTGTTGACGATCTCGGTTTGCCCATCTGTCTAAGGGTGATAGTTGGTGTTGGGTGTCAACTCTGTCCCCACCAATCTAAACAACTCCCTCCAAAATGTCCCAATAAACCGACTGTCCCTATCACTGATGATGTTCCTCGACAACCCATGAAGTTTGAAGACCTCCCTGAAGAATAACTCAACTACCTGAACTGCACTGTACTCTGTCGGTATGGCATAGACTAGGGTTAGGTCATAACTCAATATTATATAAGCAAGGTTAGGGTAAAGGAGGAGATACTTCTGAGAAACATTGTGTTGATACACAATAGAGAGCAAAAGACTTTTGCTCAAGTGTTGGATCACGAAGGACTGTGATTCAAGGAGATCTTGGACAGGTGGAGAAGTACTTCCATCTAGAGATTAGTACAGGTCAGGGAGAAGAGAGAATATAGGTAGCCGCAAAGAGTTCTAGCAGATTGGAATCACAACAGTAGGGTCACGTTGTACGGAGGTTCCCTGACAGTCTAAGTGCGGGTGTATGTAGGTTTCGGTGGAGACAAGCGTGTATATGCGGGTTTGCTTAAGGAAAGGCGCGTACATCTCAAAAAACGCGAAAGTTCGGCGTCGTATAACAGACCAAGAGTTGCTAGGGTTTGCAAGTGCTGTCTAAAGTTTTATTTATTTTCTCCATGGGCCATTTTCCTAGTAAGGGAGCCTTTGTAAGCTTTTAAGTTATTTGAATGATAAGCTTAGTTGATGGGAAAAATATCTTTGTGTATTGTGTATGAGATTTTGGTTTTCCACTATTGCTTTCGCTATTTATTTGAGTTGATTATTTCAGTAAGTGTATTCAGTTTTGTGAGTTGCTAATTTGATTTACAACAAGGAAATCAATAGATAACAAGATACCTAGGTGTCAGGATTAGAAAATTCAACATGGTATCAGAGCACTCACTCTGAAAGGAAGCTAGATTTCAGATCCACAATAATTAGAACCAGATGTATCAGATCTGCAATGAGTTCTTAGCAGATCTATAACCAATAGTCAGAAATCAAGGGTTGGATTTCAGGGAAATGACTATATAGGAGTAGAACTTGTTTTTACAGTCGTATGGAGTTGTATGCGGGCTGCAGTAAGAATAGGCGCATACATACACGGGTTTCAGCAGTGACATGCGCGTGTAGGATCGTACAGGTCAATACAGGGGCAGTTCAACAACATGTTATTTTCAAGGTAGATTGTCAGATCTAAGGGATGGCAACAACAAGTCTGAGAATTGAACTCAAATTGGATGGAGCATCCAACTTCCTATCTTGTAAAGCAAGTGTTACTTTGGCTTTGAATGAATATGACCTTTGGGAGATAGTGGACAAAGTAGTTCTTCCACCAATAGATCCGCAAGATTTGGTAGTTCACCATAAGAAGGAGATCAAATCCTAGCGGGTAATCTTGGATTCGGTGAAGGATCATCTAATTCCTCATTTATCGGAGAAGAAGACGACCAAGGAGATGTTTGATGTCTTGGTAGGATTATTCCAGAGCGATAACATGAATAGGAAGATGGTCTTAAGAAATAAACTCTGATCTGTGCAGATGTCTAGATCTGACAATGTTACCAACGACTTCATGAGGATCACTTAGGTACGTGATCAATTTGCGACTATAGGGGAGAAATTGGATGTTGTAGAGCTCGTTAATGTGGCATTGAATGTTTTTCACAAGTCTTGGGAACCATTTGTCAAGGGAGTCCGCGCTCGGGAAAATCTCCTAAATTGGCAGAGGATTTGTGACCATTGTATCTAGGAAGAGACTCGAAAGGAGTCTAAAGACAGCGAGAAGGAAAGTAGTGATGAGAACTTGGCCCTTGTTAGTAAGACAAGGAAGGGCCAAGGAAAGGGTTCTAACAAGAAGGGTAACAATGATGGAGGGACATCACAACCGAGGAAGGAATTGAGTAAAATCAAGTGCTTCGCATGTCATAAGAATGGACATTATGCATCTCAGTGTCCAGAGAAGAAGAAGGGAAGAGGAAAGATGTAGACAACAACATCAATAGAGACCTAACTAGATGATTTGCAGCTAAGTTTGAGATTGTTTTCTCCCTAGTTTCTTTCTTTTCTACCAACACAACTACCATGAGTGTGTGGTACTTGGACAGTGGTGCATTTCGTCATATGACAGAAGCACGAGAGCTATTCAACTGTCTGACAGAGAAGGACTTAGGGATCCATATGGAGCTTGGTGATGATGCCAAGTATGCAGTGAAGGGAGAGGGAACAATCTTGTTCCAACTTGAGTCAAGAGGTTCGTTTGATGCCTAGGATGTGCTTTATGTACAAGGATTGAAGAGAATCTATTCTTAGTTTTGGTTATGGATGACATGGGTTTTGCCGTTACTTTTCAGAGAGGGAAGGTACTCATACGTCCATAGAAAGCTAGCCCAAACACAACAATGGTCACTGGGGTTAGAGAGTATAACTTGTACAAGTTGACATGCAAGCCTATTTAGGCTTTGGTACATGACAGTGATAACCTACGTGAGCTATGGCACAGGAGGTTGGGAGACCTACACTATAGGGCATTTCCGATTCTGAGGGAGATTGTTACAGGTCTTCCAGAGTTCAATGTTGAGCAGCAGGGAGTGTGCAGAGGGTGTGCACTTGGAAAGAATGCCAAGGCTGTTTTTCTAGGCAGCGAGAGTAGGTCCAAGGGGATCTTGGATCTTATACATTCATATGTGAGTGGGCCGATGTCAATAGCATCAGTGCAAGGCGCGTCGTCTTCAGTCGGTTTCAGGAGTTCAGGGCTTAGGTGGAGAACTAGATAGGAAAGAAGATCAAGGTCTTGAGGTTGGATAATGGGCGAGAGTACACATCCAATGACTTTAAGTATTTCTGAAAGGAAGCAGGGATCAAGAGGGAGTTGACAGTCTCATACAACCCTCAATAGAATGGGGTTGCAGAGAGAAAGAATCCGTCCACCATCGGTTCTGCCAGGGCTATGATACATGACAAATAGTTGCCTATGTTTCTTTGGGAAGACACGTGTAACACGACAATATATGTGTAGAACATGAGTCCTCACAGGATATTTGGGAACTAGACTCTAGAGGAGGCATTCTCAAGAGTGAAGCCAAAGATAGGACATTTGAGGATCTTTGGTTGTCTAGTCTACATCCATGTGCGTGTGGAGAAGAGGACGAAGCTGGATCCTTCAGGACATAAGGGTATATTTATGGGGTACGACGAGACGTCAAAGGCTTATAGGATCTTCATACCAACACAATAGAAGATAGTTGTGAGTAGAGATGTTAACTTTGAGGAGAACTTGGCATCCAGGAAATCTCAAGAGTCATCAATAGTGACAGACGACGAGGAGCATGAAGCTCCGAAGGATGAGCAACACTCAACAACTTCCAGTTCATGGAGTCAGACTTCAGGTGGGGAGGAGGAGTTAGCCCCTTCTAGTTTTGTTAAGAGACCCAGGTGGCTATTGCAGACATTAAGAGATGCTGGTGAGGCTCTTAGGAGTGCAGTCAGGGAGAGCATGCCTTCGAGGAAGTTTTCGAACTATATGGCGCTTATGAGTAGCACCATTGATGTTGAGCCTTCCAGTTTTGAGGAAGTAACATATCAACAGGTTTGGTGGGATGCCATGGTGGAGTACACTACAATCATGAAGAATGATGTTTGGGACATAATGTCGAGACCAGAGGGGAAGTTAGTTGTGAATTGTAGGGGGCTCTACAAGATCATGCATGCTGCAAAAGGTAGTATTGAGAAATTCAAGGTGAGGTTCGTGGAGAGAGTTAGTGGACTATGAGGAGACATTTGCTCTAGTCGCTAGGTATGCTTCTATTCGAGCTGTTATTTCTATTGCTTTAGATATGAGGTGGAAGATTCACCAGATGGATGTGAAGACAACTTTCTTCAACGAGATCATTGAGGAAGAAGTATATATAGAGCAACCTCAGGGCTTTGATGTACATGGGAGGGAGTCTCATGTGTGTAGGCTTAAGAAATCCTTGTATGGACTCAAATAGGGACCCATGGCATAATATTCCAGGATTGATGGATACTTGCAAAGTATGGGCTTTACCAAGAGTGAGGTGGATCCTAACTTGTAATTCATACTTGTTGGGCCTGATCCGCTAATCTTGGTGCTGTATGTGGATAATTTGTTTCTCATAGGTGCAGAGGAGCTTATAGCAGGGTGCAAAGCAGATTTGGCTAGAGAGTTTGAAATGAAGGACATTGGTTTGATGCATTATTTCTTCGGGTTAGAGGTATGGTAGATATCGAGAGAGATCTTCCTTGGTCAAGGGAAGTACATAGTGCAGATCTTGAGGAGATTCAGGATGGAGGATGGTAGACCGATGGCTACACCTATGGTTACCAACTTGAAGAAGGTTGTCACTTCAGATTCAGAATTGGTGGATGTCGGGATATACAAGTAGTTGATAGGCTCCTTGATGTATTTGGTCAACACTAGGCCATATATATGTTTTGCTGTGAACACCTTGAGTCAGTTCATGGTGGAGCTGAGGCATGTGCATTGGATAACAACGAAGCATGTGCTCAGGTACTTGAGAGGTATAATGGAGTATGGTGTGAGGTATCTTAGAGGTGATGGAGTGACGCTGTTGGGATATTCAGACTCAAATTGGGCATGGACTGCAGTAGACAAGAAGAGCACCTCAGGGTGCTGCTTCAACTTTGGATCAATAGTGATTACATGGTTGAATAGGAAGCATAATTTTGTAGCACCCAATTCAGCAAAGGCAGAGGATATGGCAGTGAGCATGGCTAGTTGGGAAGCCATTTAGCTTCGCAAATTGCTTACTTGTTTATTTGAACAAGAGTTGGAGCCAACGGTGATATACTGTAATAATCAGAGATGTATCAAACTCTTCGAGAATCTAGTATTTCATGACAGGTCCAAGCATATCGAGATCATATATCATTTCATCCGAGATATGATCTAGAAGGGAGGAGTCAAGCTTCAATATGTTTCCACATATGAGTAGGTTGCAGATATTTTGACCAAACCCTTGGTTAAAGGGAAGTTTGTGTTCTTCAGGGACAAACTCAGAGTGGTGCAAAATACCTTCCTCGCTAAGAGGGATTGTTGATGTTTGTAGCATCGAACAAATACTTCCGCACAGGTCCAAGTGTCTAGACGTGTGGAAGTTCTCCAGACTCCTAAGCCTTCTACCTTGATACTTTACTTTAATTAAATGAATTATTAAAGTAAAATGCTTTTATTAATTAGTCGAGTTTATTTAATGAAATGCTTTATTAACATTAGTGAATTAAATCCTAGCCATTGATCTCAAGTGAGGTGAGATTTAATCTCAATCGTCAATCACTTTGAAGATTAGGGTTATGTCATAACTCAATATTATAAAAGCAAGGTTAGGGTAAAGGAGGAGACACTTGTGAGAGACATCGTGTGTTGATACACAAGAGAGAGCAAAGGACTTTTTCTCAAGGGTTGGATCACGAAGGATTGTGATTCAAGGAGATCTTAGATAGGTGGAGAAGCACTTTCATCTAGAGATCGGTACAGGTCAGGGAGAAGAGAGAATAAAGGTAGCCGTAAAGAGTTCCAGCAGATTGGAGTCGTAACAACAGGGTCGCGTCGTCTGGAGGTTGCCATACAATCTTAGTGCGCGTGTATGCGGTTTTTAGTGGAGATAGGCACCTATATGTGGGTTTTCTTAAGGAAAGGCACATACATCATGAAAAACGTGAAAGTTCGAGGCCGTACAACAGACTAGAAGTTGCTAGGGTTTGTAGGTGCTGTCTAAAGTTTTTTGTATTTTCTGTGTGGGCCATTTTCCTAGTAAGGGAGCCCTTGTAAGCTTTGAAGTTATTTGAATGATAAGTTTAGTTGATAGGAGAAATAACTGTGTATTGTGTATGAGATTTTTGGCTTTCCAGTATTGCTTTCGCTATTTATCTGAGTTTATTATTCCAGCAAGTGTATTATGTTTTATGAATTGCTAATTTGATTTACAACAAGAAAATCACTAGATAACAAGATATGTAGGTGTCAGGATTAGAAAATTCAACATGGTGTGGGGGTAGGAGTCAAGTGCAACCTCTTGAATGATCTCAGAGAAGTCATACATGGCCCAGACTGTATCAAGGGATGAGCAATGGGTGAGAAGTGGGGTCGGCTGGGAAAATAGAGAAGTATAAGAGTGGGTGCATTTAATATCAAAGTGGATCGTAGTCCTTGGGGGTGTCATGTGGGGGTGTTGAGGAAGGGGGGTGCAGGATTGAGGAGGGAGAAGGTGATGTAGGCTTGATCAATGAGTGCGAGGCGAGGGGGAGACAGAGAAGTAAGATGTGCGAAAGCAAATCCATGACACTAGCACTGTTTCTATGACAAAAACAAATGAAGATGCGGTGATCAAGATAGTAGGAGAGACAATTTTTATTTTCTAAGTTGAAGAATATGTCTTCTATATGCTAAAATGGGACAACAACATCTCTAGAAACTCTTTGTAGACTCATAGTATTATGGCTAATCTCTGGTGGGCAATAAACATCCTTAGATCTCTCATGTATCAATATTGTAAGGTCCTATTCTTGGCATTATGGGGGGAAGAGAAAGAGAAGTAAGATGTGTACTAGCAAATCTTAGTTCTCTTGGACATAGTCCATTGCACTAGCACCCACTGTGAGGGAAACGAGTGAAGATGTGGGGATGAAGATAGTAGGAGAGACGATTAAGATTCTTTACGTTGGAGAAGGTGTTTTCCATATGCGAAAATGGGACAATACTATCTCTAGAAACTCTTTGTAGACCCATAGTGTTATGGTTGATCTCTTGTAGGCAACAAACATTCTTAGATTTGTCGTGTATTGGTATTGTAAGGCCCTAGTTTGGGTGTTTAAGTCGCCCATGAGGATGATATCTTCTAGAGCAGAGTAGTGGGAAATAACTTGATATAGGTCAAGGTAGGGATACCTATCTGAATAAAGTGCAAAACTCAAAGAAGCTAGAGGAAAGTAACAAACAGTAATGAAGGTTTCAGGAGAGGGGCTTTTTATTGAACTCAAATCCTCATGTATATAGAATGCTTGTAAGATGTGATCACCAAAACCCTGTATTTGAGGGAGTCATGGATAAGATAGGCAACAAGGTCTGAACCTCGAACATTGTTGGATTGACAACTCTCATGTTTGAATGCTAAGACCTAGGGATACCTTGTAATGTGAGGGAGTGAGCTCTTGAGGCTCTCATGAGCCTTAGTGAGGAAAAAGAGGTCTTGAAATGCAAGCACATCTTAGAAAGTGTTTGGAGATGACCAAACCGAGCCATTACAATTCCAACAAGCAATGGAGATGGAGGATGACCCAAGATTTCCTTGACAAGGGTGTCATTTGGCTAGTGAAGGCAGAGACCAGCCAATGGAGGGGTGGGGGAAGGATCTCGAATAACCACTTTGTGATTGCAAACAATAATCTATTTGCTTTGTTTTCTAGTTTCCACTATTGATGTTTTAATGATTCTCAGATCTGATAGTTATTGCCTTATGATTAATAACAAGATTCACTTTCATACATCAGTTATCATAGAATAACTATACACTGAAAATATCAACTATAACAATGTAATGGAAATAACAAGATCTATAAATATTAACCATGCATAGTAGAGACAAGAACACAACACAAGAACACAAGAGTTTATCCTAGGAAACCCAACCTTGGGAGAAAACCCAACAACCTTTCTCTAGAAGAATTCAATCCAAGATATTACCAGTACATCACCATCAATAGCCAAAATACCATACAGAGAAGATCCTCCCCAAGGCTAGCATCATCAAGACTTAGCTCCTCAATAATATGACCAAGAATAACCAAGCAAGAGATTCTCCAAGTGTGGCGCACTCTCCAAGACAACTAGAACCAAGATATAGTGAAATAGCACAACTGCAACTGCAATTGCCTTGTGTGCAGAAAGGAGAACTGTATGCTTGTCCAAATGAAATGAGCCAGTCCTGTATTTATACTAATCTGGGCAACAATCTGGGGCCAACTTCCTATTTCAGGGTCTTCAATTACTTTATTATTTTCCTGTGAGGCCGACTTCCCTTCCAGGGTCTTCAACTTCTTCTTGGGGCTTCTTTAATGGTGTAGATGGGTCTTCTTGTACTTTCTTGTGGAGAATGACTACCCGAAGTTGCAAATCTCCAACATCCACAACCTGTACTCTTGCTTTCTTGACGTCATCTACCTGTGACTTTGTAATATTGTTAATTAGATATATATTGCATGGGAGTTAAGAAAGCCTTCTCATTCCTTGAAGGGCACGTTAACCCCCAAGTAAACCCTTGAAAAAAATGGCTATCGATGGTTTTTGGATAACATTAGGGCATGCTTGCTATCACCTTGTTCACACTCCCTCTCACTTTGGGCTAGCGTTCGTTAGCCTTAGGGGCATATTGTAGTTTTATCACTAGGTGAAGTTTGAAAATCTGCAATAAAAATTTTCAAATCAATGAGAAAGGTTGCAAACACTATGCTGATGTTGATCCCACTACACTCCCTTATGCACATATGTGGCCCTTTTTTTAAGAAGTGTAACCCTTGTTTGTGTTGTCTTAGAATCTTCTTGCTAGGAGTCTTCTTGACCAAGGTTGAAGCCGTAGTCCTGATCAATATCTTGACCAAGCCTGACCACCTCCCTTGTCTGAGTAATAATGACCTAGGCCTAGGTTCCACTTTCGCTAGACAATAGGAAGGTCCTTGCTTAGCATATGTATTTTCAATTGTACTTGCTTTGCATGAATAACCACAAGTAAAATGGAAGCCTTTTTCCAATCTCACTCTTGTCACAATGATTGCTATGCCACTTCTCCTTCCCAAATGAGTAATATTGTTTTATGCTTGCGAGTTGACGATTCTTTTGTTTATTTCTGTAGAGGTGTTTGATTGATGTATAATGAATGTTCCTAAAGTTACTTTGACAAATTTAATTGCAAGAGTAATTTCTCTACCAATTGTAAAGGTACACTTAACGATTCGTGTATTCCTCGCAAATATGCTAATGTCTTGGTCCAAACCATATTAAGTTGCAATTGCAATTGTGGATGCGAAGGGAGCTTGAGCCCTTTGTATTCATTATCACAATTGCAATCTAAGGCACTTGGCTTCTATGGGTTCGAAAGTTTAAATGCACAGTATATTCATTCATAAACATGGAACCCTTTTACCGTGTGGTGATACCCATCAATCCAAGTCTAGGTGGGTTAGTTTGCAATCTCTCTAAGACCACGTGGCAAACCTCTGCACTAATACTTGCAGTTTTGAAAGTGTGAGGCTTTGACTAGTGGCGAGATTTTTGAGTGTTGAGAGCTTTGAATCAAGGTCGCAGTCATGTTTGCGATCGGGGAGGTTAAAAACATACTTGCATTCCATATAGCCAGTCGAAGATCATCACATTATACATTATATTGACTTACCTATATATATGTGCATACCTCTATTCCTTGTTGATCGTGGTAACCATCGACCTAACTATTGTTAAATGGTTGCAAATTTCAATTGCTCGATTGAATGCAAAGCCATAATGCTAATGTTCACTATGTCGCACGCTAAGGTTGATAACACCATCGTGTTGGTAATGATGAAAGGTAAGTGTGGTTTTTCCTTCAACCTGCAATAGTGGATAGGGCACCCAAAATAATAACAATAGAGGCTCTGAGGTAATTCAACAGTGCTATCGCTCGATCCTAGCTGAAGGGAAAGGGGCCATTTGCATTCAGTCTAGCGACCACAATTAGAATATCTAAAGTAAGGGAAGGGTGCCAATGTTTTTTCTCTATCAACCAGAAAGGAAAATCCATTTGCAGTCAGTGTT
Source organism: Picea engelmannii (assembly GCA_009831015.1). Lineage (NCBI taxonomy): Eukaryota > Viridiplantae > Streptophyta > Pinopsida > Pinales > Pinaceae > Picea > Picea engelmannii. Next base: position 143,058 of record ML792922.1, read on the forward strand.
GTGAGAAAGAAGTGAACGATATAGATATCAATACTCTATATAGCGTAGTCACTAGGTTTAGTGTAAATAAGTTTCATGTTAACTTTTGCTTCCACTATCGTGATAGGGATGAGAGTATTTTGACGTAGACTTTATTGTGGTACAAGTTTCAATCAACTTAATGTATCCCGATGGTTCAGGGTTCCTTTGGATTATGTGATATAATCTCTTTGTTGCATTTGTTCATGGTTTATGGGTCCTGTTACTCCCCCATGCTTAGGGGTAACTGGATGAGATCATGCCTCGAGGCCTGTAATGGAGAACATGATCTACACCATGATGATTCATGTCCACAGATGGTAGCCCAACAATGCCCTTGATTTTCCTCCCAATTGCATCAACCAAGGCCCGTCACATTCAAGCAACCTAGGTTATGGGGCTGCGGGCATGGTAAGCCAGCATCACCATGAGGTATGATTAGTCATTTTTTCGTGCAAGGTGTTGTGTTTAATTTATTGGGTATGTGGACAAGGATCACTGGTTGAAGTTGGATAGTGGATCACTTGCTTGAGAAATTATCTTGGTTGCCTTGTTTCACCTTGGTGGTCAGCTTCTGTGCCCTAGTCCCGTGTTGTCACCACCTAGGAAAAAGGGGTAATACTGGGGGGCCCTCGCAAGGGTAACGTTTTTCTCTTGACCATACTTAACATTTTCCATTATAAAGCGTGTCATATATCCTAAATTTTGGTTATGGCCCATGCTCTCATGAGAAAGGGGCTGACGACCCAGAGGTAGATTGCAGTTGCTATAAAAGAATAAGAAAATGATGCTAAAAAGAAAGTGAACATAGCAAATTAGGACCACAAAAAGTCGGTCCAACTTGAGCTCTACTCATTCAGTGCTCGCCCCGGTCCCAAAAAAGTAATGCTAAACCTTGGAAACCCATAAAGGGGGACCCTCAAAGCGAATTATAAAGGAAAGTAGGGATTGGAAATATGGCTAATGGAGAGGTTTGAAAAAAGGTGGCACACAAATATTGTGTAACGTAAGAGCAAGCACACCCTCAACAAAAGTGCTCATAGATATGGACACCATAAGCCATGGAGGGAGCCCTAAACCATAACATCTTCACACTTACTTTTGATGGGTTTTTACTTTCCCTTGTCACTCTCAGGAGCTATCCCTCTACCTAGGTTATTTGTTTCTTGTCTAGGTGGCACACCCAATAGGGCTGGATGAAGGCCCTCCCATACTTAAACTTGGTAACCCTCACAAGGTCTTGGGCTTGGGTGATACCTGAAGGGGATACTGTGGTGAATTGTTTACATGGCTTGTATCTTAGGCATCAACTTACTTTGCATGATTTGAGGACTAACATGTCTTATGAACATTGGTTTACTTTGTCTTATATTTTGCTTTGTTTTGAATGGTCCTGACATGGTTCTTTGAGGGACATCTTGTGTTGTGCCTGGGATGTTGTGCCTTATTGCAGGACTTTGGCACATGTGATGGAAAGCAGTGAGTCATCCAGTGACTCAACACCCTTAGATAGCGGCTCTCACACCCTTGGAACCTTGGACGATGGACATATGGGCTTGGTTTTGAGTAGGCTGGTCGTTATGCCATATACAGGGGCTGAAAGCACCTTGGAGCTATTGTGCATAGTCGTTGCCTTTGGAGGCACCTTGACATCATCTATGGACAAGATTGCACTACTCTTGCACTTAGACATGGCCTTTGGAGGCCTATGATGTCACCATCTAGCCCTTGATGTCACCTTGAGGCTAGGGTTTGATGGATGATGTGGTTATGGAGGTGGTTTGACTTGAGGAGACACATTGCATCACGCTTTTTCACATTGGAGCATGACACATGGTCTTTGGAGGCCCAACGATCCACTCATTGAGGCTTGACGTCATCTGTTTGAGCACTACGTCACCCTTCTAGGGCATGACCTCACCCTTTTTAGGGTTTTACTTTATGTAATTTTCATTTTGGCATATTGTAGAGGCAAATGAAGGGGTCAACCCTCTTCTAATTTGTAGTTGACAAAGTTATGTGGACAGAGTGGTTTAGGGTGGCCTCATATAAATAGGCCACCCTCATATTTCATTTTTGATCATCAGAACTCTCACATGCGCTATCTTTCGAAGGTCAAGTTGTGGATGCTCTTTGCTGATTTTTGGATGGAATTTCTGCAATTAGGGTTTTATCTCATGGTATCTCGGTGAAGTAAGTGAAATTTCTGCAATTTTATTCTCATGCTATTAATGTTTCATGGTAATTTTACTTTTTCATGTTAGATGTTTCGCTTGGTGAAACCCTAAGAGAGGAGCATAAGTGCTTCCTCCTTTCACAAGGTTAATTTGTCCAAAATTTGTGAAGGAATCCTTGCTAGGGTTAGACTCCTAAAGCCCTAAAGTGCTAGCACTTTAGGATTTTAGCCCTAGACTTCTTGATTTTGACCTAGTTGAAGCTACAAGAAGGGAGAAAAGGTTTCTAGGGCCAAAAAGTGCTTGCACCCTAGGATTTCTTCTCCTCAAGACTCAACCTCTAAGGCCCTAATGTGCTAGCACCTTGGAGATTGAGACCTAACTCTTGGTTGCAACTAGATCAAGCTCAAGTTTAGTTGCATTTGCTGTTATAAAGTCTCCATAGCCCTAAGGCACTGGTTACATAGCTCTCTTGTGGTGAAATTGATGAATAAATACTCTCTTTCAACTCTCTTAAGCTCTCTACTAACTTTACTAACACTAACACTTGCAAACTTGCTAGTAAACTTGCTGCTATTAAAAAAGTTTACTACAGCCACCTGATAAATCTTTAATTTGCTGCATACACTCATCCATTGGTGGTCTAACTCATTCAGAAATTGCATCTAACAATTGGATATTGTTCTATTGAATTTGTGCTAAGTTTTCCTTTACAATTGTTGCATTTCTGATCAATATTTGTTGCTGCTGTTATAATTTGTTTACTGTTGTTGTACTATTGTTCATTGCTGCAAATTCACAACAGCCATGACAACTTTTCATGTCTAGTGTCTAAGAGACATTTATTGCTTGTTTGAACTTGGAAGTAATCATTTACATGCTATAAAGTGTTCTTGTTCCGGGCAGGTACTCAAACAACCTTATACCTCTTATCTTTCCTTCACCTAGACCTTTTACTTGGTGATCAAGAGAGGGGGCGGTAGGCTTGGCTACTATACTTGCTACTTTGATCCCTTGAGGTCACCAGGGAAGCCTCCCTTGTGTGGACCTCTTCCATCATTAAAACGTGGGAAGTTCTTAATAAGGTAACAGTGGTAGGATCTTCTGTAGTTACGCAATATTTGAGGACTTGTAGTGGGGCTTTGCACAAGTACAAATCCTGCGACAACAGGTCCATTGTGTGCAAGAGCATGTGGGAGGCATGGACGTTTGTTACCCCACAAGTCCAATGGAACTTTTTAGGTAGACTTATGGGATGTGACTTGTCTTGGTGCTGCATTTGGAGTTGGATTCTTTAGGGTCAGTGTATTGATGCTAATCCATGGTTCTTGGCTCATAGGTTAAGTAGGAAGGGTATCTTTTGTTGGATAGGACTCTAGAATTTTGAACTACATACCTAGAAAGTCTTGAGTCTGCTAACTTGTCACAAAGCTATCTTGTCTTGTGATAAGTTGGTCATTAAAGAAACTATGGGACTGGTCCCTTCTGAGGAGCTATTCAGGATGGATATTGATATGAGGGGCCCCTGGTGGCAAGATTGGGGATATAGGTTTGGGAAGGAGCTTTAGTTCCATGACTCTAAAAAGATATGCTCACTTTTCCATTGGAAGCATCCCTTGTCTCCAGTCTTGAATGCCCAATGGACAGCTTCTAACCTGGAAGACAGGTGGATCCACAAGCTCCACAATGTTTGGTCTCTTTGTTGTAGCTTCAAACTACAGGTTTTTGCCTAGCTCATTATTTATTAGGGGTTGCCATCTAATGCTCGTCTGGCCAAGAGTGGGCTCAGCGATGGTCATTGCGTAGTATGTGCTAGTCCAGAGACAATGAAACATATTCTTTGGGACTGCATGCTTGCTGAGAGATGTTGGAAATTTATTCCGGATCAGCACTCGGTTTTGTTACAGGGACAACTTCATTGGCAAGCAGTGTTGTTAGGAGACTCATGCTACATTGTACCTGTGGGTGATTCTTATTTTAGAATCTGGCACTGCCTTATAATGACTTATTTCTTTGTTCAATATTTGGAGATTATGATGCAAGTAATCTCTGATGAGGTCAGTATGTTTCAATCTTTTTGTCATGTCTGGTGGGAAGGTATGTATGCACTCGGTTTTGTTACAGGGACAACTTCATTGGCAAACAGTGTTGTTAGGAAACTCGTGCTACATTGTATCTGTGGGCGATTCTTTTTTTAGAATCTGGCACTGCCTTATAATGACTTCTTTCTTTGTTCACTATTTGGAGATTACGATGCAAGTAATCTCTGATGAGGTCGTTATGTTTCAATCTTTTTGTCATGTCTGGTGGGAAGGTATGTATGCAGTTGTTAGCTAAAGGTTATCTGCTTATCAAGGATTCTAAAAAATTAAAGGCATCAGCATATTCAGATTTCTTTTCTGTTCTACTAGCGCTGACGAAGAGGATATTAATCAGCTTGTACATATGCTTCCACTTTTTTTTGTTTTGTAAATACTTCTGTTAATATAAGAAATAATTTTCAACAAAAAAGTATGATTGTACAAGTTTCACAGTCAGACTATTCTATGTTTCCTATTGGTCTATGGAGTGTATGGCTTCTTGGAAGAGACTTGCATGATTTACAACTATTGTGACATGGGTTTTGAACTAAGCACTGACAACTATGCTTGTAAAGTTTGCATATAAATATTCTCAGTTACAAGTTATTATGTTTTGAATGTTGGTATATATTGAGAAAATCTGGAAAACCTTATATTGAAATACATGAACTTAAAGCTTGAGTTCGTTGACTGCAGGAAAGTTGAGGATCAAAGATCAATTTTGCTGCCCAAAGTCTATTCAGTGGGCAGTTGATAGCCATGAGAGAGATTTATACATTGAGTCTACAACTGTGACAGTGTTGGCTATGGATGGAAGGAGGAGATGGATGGACATAAAAAAACAGGTTAGCCAAAATACATAGAACTTTGGCTTTCTGATAGGATTTTTTTTGTTTAAAAGACTATTTTGGTCTATTATCAACTCAGGGCGGTCGTATCTTGTCACTTTAATTTATTAAGGAGTATCCAGATTGCATATATTCCTAACTTGTATCTGACTACGTGACAATTATCTGAAGAGTAAAGGAGAATTATCACAGCTCACCTAAAAAACAAAAAATAACAATGCATACTGATCAAAACCAAATTTACAAATATCTTTTTTTTTATAAATTTTATCATTTTGTATGGTAAATGTAATGAAATAGCTGTCAATTGGGTCTAGCTCGGGCGGTTGAGAGGATTGTTATCCTCCCTACCCTGGTTCAATTCTGGCAAGTGATAAGTTGAGTTCTTAATGAGTATATTGTTTACAAAGCTTCTTGCTTTTACAGAATCTGGTTTACCTTGGGTGTCATTCCTGGAATGAGGGTTTACCTTGGGTGTCATTCCTGGAATGAGGGGAAGTACCCAGTGGGTTTTCTTGGAAAATGCATTACACGGAAAAAAATCAATAAAATAGGCAGCACTTGCTTTGGATGGAAAATCTAACACATCTATACTTCATAATCTAAGTGGTTATCTTGAGTTCTTATGTTTTAGGATCAATCTCTGAATGCTATGAGATTATACACAGGTTGAACGGAGAGAAAACAGAACATATCTGAAGTAAATCGTCCAAACTATATTTCATTAATTACACATTTTTTTCTTACATACATACAAATGGAAAAGAGAGGGAAGTTACATAACTTCTTGTTTATTCATTACAAACTCTAAGGTACATAATGTACTATTTATTTATGGAATCTAAATACTAAAGTCTAATGGATGATCATTATTTAAAAATTACACTAACCTCCTCCCTTAACGATCATTATGGAAGATACACCTAGCTTATCTCTAAATTTGACCAACTTATCTGGACCAAGTGGCTTGGTGAAGATGTCTGCAGCCTGCTCGTGTGTGGTACAATATTGAAGTTCAACCTTTTCATCATCTACAAGCTGTATGATGAAATGACAATGTACATCAACGTGTTTGGTGCACTCATGAAATATTGGATTCTTCACTAATTTCAGAACACCATGATTGTTGCAGAAAAGCACTGATGGCTTGGTTTATTCAAGCATAACATCTGCAAGTAATGCCAAACTGCCTCTTTTACCGCTGCCCTGTACTCTGCCTCGATAGAAGAAAGTGAACATCATGTTGTTTCTTGCTAACCCATGAAACTGCACCTGTTCCAAGATTGAACACATAACCGGTTGTTGATTTCCGATCATCCACTAATCCTGCCCAATCAGAATCTGAGTAGACAGTCAACTGAAGTGCTTCACGTTTTCCATATAAGAATCCAAAATCTATTGTACCTTTAACATATCTAAAATTCCTTTTTGCTGCTGTCCAATGTTCTATGTTACGGGTTGTCATAAACTTGGATGTGTAGCTTACTGCAAAATTAAGATCGGGCCTGTTACCCCCCCATGCCTAGGGGTAACTAGAGGAGATCATGTCTCATGGCCCGTGATGGAGACAGTGATCCCGACCATGATGATGATCAGCATGTCCACAGATAGCAGTCTAACAACCTGTTTCTTACAGTTTCAGATCAGCCAAGCTCATCACATCCGGACAACTCAGTTTATGGGAGATGGTAAACCAACGTCACCATGAGGTATGTTAGTCCTTCTTTCATGCAAAGTGTTTTGCTTAATTTACTGTGCATGTGGATGAGGATTATTGGTTGAAGTTGGATAATGGATCACTGGCTTGAGAAGTTATGTTTGTTGCCTTGTTTCACCTTGGTGATCAACTTCTATGCCCTAGTCCCGTGTTGTCACCACCTAGGGAAAAGGGGTACTACTGGGGGACCCTCACAAGAGTAACGTTCTGTTCCTCACCATACTTAACACTTTCCATCCTGGAGCCTGTCACAGTGTAGTAAACTTCAGTAATGGGTCATGGTCCATTCTCTCATGAGAAGAAGGGGCTGAAGGCCCAGAGTCAGCTTTGGCTGAAAGTTTCAGCCCTTTCTCCATAGGTGTAGATGGAATTTTACAATCAGCCATCTTGTACCTGTCTAACAGAGGTTTGGCATATTTAGTGAAGCAAAAATACACATGTTAGTTTTCCAAACTTCTACACCTAAACAATAATGCATGAGGCCTAAGTCTGCTATGTTAAAAGCGGAACATAATTCAGATTTTACCTTGGTAATTGCTCCAACTTCAGTGCATGTGATGGAGTCATCTACATATATCACCAATATTACTACATCACCATCCTTACTTTTGACATAGAGATTGGTGTTATCGCACGGTTTGTAGGAGGGGTTTAAGTAGGCTTGAGTCAAGGCTTAAAACCGGCGTAACAGGAGCTTCCCCACCCACTGTCACCTCGATGGGGGGCTCTTTCTATTTAGGAGGGCTAGTCCAAGGGAGACGTCCCTAAGCAATCTGGTTAATGAAGGGCTAAAGGGTAATGGATCAAGTCAAAGAAGTTCCCTTTCACAGATTTGCTGCCCAAAGATAGTCAAGAAGAAAGATCCACTGAAGATGCACCTATTTGCGAGACAAGACAAAGCAACTAGAATATGTGCTTGCAGTGGGTTAGTACTTCAAGGTATAAATGACTATCTTAATAATATATATGAGCAAATGATTGAGTGCTATTATTGACGAAGTCAATGATGGCTTAAACAAAGGCA
>ML792922.1:168793-190109 GCA_009831015.1 Picea engelmannii
AAATTAGACACAAAGTACATAGTACAAGGTACAAAGTGCTTCCCTCATGTGTTTAGAAGCTCACAAACACAAGGGGTACCACTTTCCAAGGTACCCAAATCTCAACATACATGTCACATTCCTCCATCTTCATCTTCATGCAAAGGAAAATTCTGAGTGCCATTTGTCCTCCTCGTCTTCAAAATAGTAAGAAAAGGCTTGGTCAAATAGGTAGGACGAATTTCCAAAGGTGTGCATGAATGCCAAGTGTAAAGCTCCATGATGAGGGTTCTTATCTGAAATAACCTCCTTGAAATAATAATATTGTTTGAGTAAGGAAAATTTCCAAGTTAACTAGTAGTTTGCCATGTGTAAAGCTCAAAAGGAGGGCGCTCTTCTAGATATGCCATGTGTCTTCTTTAAGTGGCTTCTTCTAGAGGTTTTCTATCCGTAAATAATATAAAGTATCTTCTTCTAGAAGTCTTCTATCCATAAATAATATAAAATTTCTCTCCTCAGCTTGTGCGCCCTAGGAGAATGTGCTTTAGCTCACTTTGACTTGGCTTTAAGCATTAAAATATTCTCCTTAGCTTGTGCACCCTTGGTTCTTGTGCTTTTGTGAGTGGACAACTTTGAATAAAATAACCTTTGAACAAGTGCGTCCTAGGAAAGAGTGCCTTTGTCCACCTAACAACCTCCATTACAATAAATTATTCATCCATGCATGTGCCCTTGAAGAGAGAGGAGTGCGCCCTTGAGAAATGTGCATTTGTGTCCACTTTGACCAAGTCAACCTTGAAGATCTCACCCTAGAAAGTGTGCCCTAGACACTTGTTCAAATGGGTTTTCATCAAATCCGTGAGGTCTCCTCAAGATATGTGCAAATGGATGCTCTTTGACCAAGTCAAACCATCGAAGGTGGAAGGCCATCAAAGATGGCTTGGACGAAATCATCATCTTCCACAGTAACTCCTGTGACCAACAATTGATCACGAATTTGCGCTATCTTTGAGTAGAATGAAGAGAAAGACTCGCCCTTCTCCATTTCAAATACTTGAGCTTGTTCTTCAGAATTCTCTTCTGGCTGGGTGTTGACTTTTCATAAAGATTTACCAGAGTGTCATAACAATCCTTTGCTGTCATTAGTGAAGTCAGCACAAGCATGATGCTGTCTTTTACAGAATCAAAGATCACTCGCTTTGCTTTAGCCTGATTTCTTCTAAATGCAACTCTATCAACATTGGAAGTTGGTTCCTCTACAACAGTAGTTACGAAATGATCTAACTCAAGCTCTTGGAGAATGTTCATGACCCTTAGCTTCCAAACATTGAAGTTTGAGTCTCCCTCGAGTCTGTCTTCAGGCCTGACTGAAATAGATGAGGACATCCTTGCAATGAATCCTTGCACTGAGCTGAATCAAGCTCGATCCTTGGACTTGTGTGGGTTCAAGAACTGAAGATCTGAGCGCTAATCACACTCTATGCTCTGATACCATGTGAAATTTCGAGCTTAGATTCAGAATGCAATGTACTTTTATTTTTCTTCAATATAATGAGCATATCTAAAAACTTAAATGATAAATAATGCGGAAACTGAAAGTTGTAAAACATAAGTAGACAGTGCACAAAAATTGAGTAACACAATAACACAGGAATTTATCTTGGGGAAACCCAAAGAGGGAGAAAACCCCAACAAACAATCCTCCGTATCAACAAATGATCAATCTGATTACAATATCCCCACGAGAATGTGCTAATGAGATTGCTAGTATGTGAGTGCTCTGTTGTGCTACTTGCAAAAGTATATATCTGCTGCCTGCAAAATATGTATATGCTTCTTGCTAAAATATATATGAGCTCCTTGCTAAAATATATATGAGCTGCCTGCAAAAGTATCCTTCTTCTCCTCTCTAATGCGCTGCATACAAAAGTGAATAATGAAGAGAGTAATTTTGTGTATATCCTGGGCACAGAAGAGAGATGAGGGAACTTAGCTTAGCACTGATTGCATTACAAGACAACTCGCCTTGAGACTTGACTTCTCAACTCAACTCGAATTGCAACTTGACTTGTAACTAGATATGCCAACTTGACATGCAACCTTGTACTTGTCAACTCAAACTTGCAACTAGACTTGTCACTCGAATTTTACACTTGAGTTCTGTTGACCACCTATTTCAACTAGGGGTCAACGTCATGTATCGTGAAGTTATGTACTTGATGGTGCAATGTTTTTTGAAGATTTATGGCTCAACAGGGCAATTTTGCCCCCAATACGTCTTTCTATGTAATTGGAATGTCCGCTCTACTGCGTGGGATAATAATGTAATAGGTTAGCATGAGTCATATTTTAGGTTAGTTTCCTAGGGCTTTATCATTAGGGAAGTCCTTTCATCGAGTGTTTTTTTTCCTCAGTTAATTAATCTGGCCCAACAAGCCATTTTAATTATCCTTGAGTTTTTCACTCACAATAATCCTCCAGAGTGGTGAAAGACGTTCTAATGATCGAGCCCAAGGGGTGACTAAGGTCTAGGAATGTTGTAAATGACCATACTAGACATCTTCTAAAGTTTTGCGGAATTTCGTTAAGTTTTGATATTTTTTTTTAATTTATTAAAATTCTCCATTTAATGGAAGTTTTAATTATTTTTGAGGTAAAATGTAAAAATTTGGTCCTTGGGGATTTTAATAGGGATGTGAGTACTCAAAACAAATGGTAGAGGACCCCCTACACACTTGGACCAAGTTTCAGCTCAATTGGACAAGTTTTGCTAGGTCATTGTCCATGAGGAGTCAGAGTCAGTCAAAAGTCAGGATTTAATTGGCTAAGGTAAATAGCCAAAAATTGTAAAAAATGAATAAAGGCATGAGAGAGAGTGGGAAAGGTTTCCTAACCTTTTTCCTAAGTTGGAAAAGTAATTTTCCACTTAAAGAACCCCCCTTGCTAAGCCAACAACTTGATGTGATGTTTCCCTAGGAAAAGTGCGCCCCTCTTGCTCTTCTTCTTGGTCAAAAATAAAAATTAAAGATAGATGACTCCTAAAACCCTAAGTGCACCCCCCTTAGAGCCTAACCTCATGTTTAGTGAGTGGGAAAGGTGTTTTTCCCCTTCCCCTCTCAACCCTCAAACCCTAATCCCTACCAAAACCCTAAAAGTGCGCCCTCCTTGACTTTGCCCTCCTTCCTTTGATGTGCGACACTTAGAGCTAATCCAAGGGAGGACTTTCCTCTCTCCCAAGTATAAAAGAATGCCTAGCCCTCCTCATTTAGCGATCTATTCTCAGAGCAAGTTTATGCTGCCCAAATCTTTCCCACTTCTCTCTCTCTTTTTCTCATTCTTTCTTAGTAAATCTTGCTGCAAGTATTTGCAGCAACATTTTTCTCATTAATAGAAAAACTTTGGAGGATCTATGGTGTGCATTGGGAGTCTTCTTGATATTGTGCTTAATTCTTTATTGAGGTGATATCATTGCTTTGTTCTTGAGTATTTCTTGCTTACATTGTCTTGATTAGGGAGATCCAAGCAAAGTACTTTGCTTGGGGAAATTGACAGTAGTATTACTATTTCTTTTGTGAGTTTATTTTAAAGAATTTGGAAAGTATTTTGCAAGTTCTCTTTGATATACTCGCCTCCTTATTTGGTTTTGTAGCAAGTTTTCACTCATTTGCAGGTCACCAAAGGGTTGGAGGAAGCAATTTTCAAATCTGGAATTTTGTTTATTGAACCAACATAAGCCTCCAATAATTTTCTGTTTTCATTTCTGTCTTTCCCAATTGATTTGAAACAATTTTCTGTTATGAAATAGTCATCTAAAATCACTTTTTATATTCAGATTTTTATGCTAAAAATTTCTGTTTATTACACTAACAAAAATTAACGAGTTTTTGAGTGTTTGCAGCATTTCCAACAAGCATTTGCTTGCTGTTTTTTTACAGATTCTCGCCAGAACAAGCAGAGGTGCTACCCATTTTGGGCCTCAAAACACTCCAAGAAAGCCTCCTAAAGCTTGGGTATCAAACCCCCTTTTTTCTATCTTCTTCTAAGCATTGTAAGCAACCCATGAGAGTCTCTTGGGCTTGCATTTTTTTCATAACGTTAAAAATCTGATATTGTAAATTAGTTTAGTTTGCTCACACCTTGTTCTAGATCAATTTTAATTTTATGTTTTGTATTTTATTGTTTGCCCCACTTCTCTCTTAAAGAAAAAATTGGGTGGCTAGGTCAATTCTTTAATTAAGTTATTCTTTATTTTCACCCACCTTGGCACAAAACCGGTAGGCTTGTCCTCCTTGTGCCATTGTTGTGAGGTTGCATAGCTATTTAATTTATTTTTTGCCCACCTTTGTCCTTTAGGCAAAGTTGTGTGGCTAGGCAATTGTTAATTTTCATTTCAAGTTTTTTTATTTTATTTTATTAATTTGTGCCCACACCTTGCATATGCTTGGCTCCGCCAAACTTGCAATATCGTGAGACTAGGATAATTTATTTGCTTTTTGAAGTAATCAAATTTGTGCCTCGCCTATACCCCACATTTCTTTCCCTTGGCACTTTGTGGATTTGAGAAAGAAAGTAAGGGAAGGAATTGTGCAGCTAGTTTAATTAGTCACCCAATCCATTCATTCTTTCAATCACCAAAATAGGGTGACTTGGGAGGCTACTTGAGGTTGAAGTCGGGGACGTCTTCATGGCACTACGTGTCCCTCTTGTTGAGCGCCCAAGCATTCTGGATCTGACCTGTGGAGCTAGGGAAAGACTTTGTTTGTCCTTCTTCTTGAGCGCCCAACATTTCCTTTTGGTTGAAGGGATAGGGACTTGGGGTAGTCACATAGTCTAGGCTTGTATCTCTCACACCTTAATACCCCCTAATTCAAGAGAGACTTAAAATGTACTAAAATCAACCTACACACTACATTCACAACACTTGCACTTTCAAGTTCAATTATCTTTCTTTCTAAGTTGTGCAACTTTACTTTCAAAGCAATTTACTTTCTATGCGTTTTAACTTTCCAAGCATTTTCAATTTCATGCTATCAATTTCATTGTGAATATCTACATGAGTTGATGTATCATTACTTTCAAAGCAATTTACTTTCTATGCGTTTTAACTTTCCAAGCATTTTCAATTTCATGCTATCAATTTCATTGTGAATATCTACATGAGTTGATGTATCATTGTTTATTGTGTTGAAAATATTCTTTCATTTTGGACTAGTTGTTTAAAGCTAGAACTCATTTCATTGTTTAACCCATTGTGTAGATATTTCATGTTGTATTTCATTTTGTAGATATATGTTGTAATTTTGTAATTAAACTTTGGGTATATTTTAGGCACTGGTCTATTTTTGTATCGTAAAGAAAATGTTTGCTTGTCATTTGAAAAGTTGCATTTGCATTTGCTTGTCATTAGGTTGGGCATCCTTAAAAAACCAAATTAACTCCTAGATCACTAATTCAACCTTAACATAGTTAAATAGGGTCTACCCCCCTTGGCTTCCCTAGGAGTAAGCCTAGATGGAAGAAGTCCATATCGAGGTGACAGTGGGTTTGGACTTAGGCTTGTGCTTTCAAGGACACACCAAGTGGGTTGGAGACTTCTCTACGTTTGTAGGTGTGTATACGGACGACCACAAGTTCACAACTCGACTTTCACACTTGAGTTCATAACACAGATACACTTGAGTTCATAACTCAGATTCTTGAGTTAGACACTTGGACTTTGACATGCAACCTCGACTTGTACACTTGAGTTCATAACTCAGATACACTTGAGTTCATAACTCGTATTCTTGAGTTAGACACTTGGACTTGACATGCAACCTCGACTTGTACACTTGAGTTCATAACTCGGATTTCACACTTTGGCAATTCGACATTCTTTGGCAACTCGCTATTTTCTCATGGTGGATAAGGTCACACGTGCTAACACACTAAATCATCATAATTACATCATTTGCATAAGTGATAAGGAAGATTGTTTTTCACATCAATCTAGCTCACAGGATTTATACATTAATCCTGTCTATTGCTAGATTTTCCTTGGCTTTTGCACTAAGTTCACAAGGCTGACCTTGACTGTTTCACATGGCTCACAAGGTTTTTGTCTTGACTTTTGTCCTGGCTCACAAGGCTTGTACGTTTGCCTTGACTCTTGCCATGACTTCACAAGACTATCTCTGGCAACATGTCTTTCGTCCTGACTTTTGTCCTGGCTCACAAGGCTTGTACGTTGGCCTTGACTCTTGCCATGACTCACAAGACTGTTTAATTTCCAAGTCTCCCTGGCTAGCCTTAGGGTGGTCACTTAAGACCTCTCGTTGAAGAATGCCTTTTGATGTTTCTATTTTCAACATTCTGGGCATGGGGTTCTTTGTAACATACAAAATATATAAATATTAAGTGATAATAATCATAAATAATAATAATAATAATAAATAGTTATTAATTTTATAAGGGACACATCCTTTCATGGATGGTCACCATATGTGCCTTTAGGTTCTCTATATATTTGACACTCTCTTTGTACATCTATTCATCATATATTATCTATTTTATCTCATTATATATATTCTTATTCAATATATTCTTATTATGTTTTGCATGCATCCATTATGGGAGTACAAATTCTATGTGAACCCATTTTGTATTTGATTTGGTATAATGCCTATTTCTGGATGGTGTGTCCTCTCTTGGAAGTTTTTGTTGCATATTTTGGATGAGGGCGACCTCTCTTGAAGAGACTAGCATCCACATACCTTGATATTGTTAACCATGGATCTAACAGTCCAATATTTTACAATTTGTTGGCTTGTCATGTAGTTAGTTAGGAAGATAATGTATTTTATTGTACGAGAGACTTAACTCACTCTATATAAAGAGGAGTTTCTCTCCATTTAAGGGGAATTGACAGTTTGGTGTTAGAGAGTGAAGGAATGAAGGAGATTGTGGGAGCTTGGAAATGATGATATTGAGCTTCCGTTGTGTATAAAACCTTTGAAGATTAATGAAGGATGAGGTATTGCTGCTTTATAGTATGGCTATTCTTTATGCTATTCATTTATTGTTAATTTGATTTAGGAGCTTCTTGGTTGCACTCTCAACATAAAGGCCTAGTAATGAGAACATTGCTCTTCTAGGAATAAACAATGTGAGGAGTTTTCCTTTGTCTTATTTGATGTTTTATTTCTTCTCTTATTACCTTTCTTCTATCACATCTAGTTGTTGATTGGGAAATAATTCAGCTAATAAACAACAGCTTTGTGTCGAGTTCATGTGTCGCAAATGAAGCCTTCCAAGACTAATTTCCATATCATAATTTTCAGCAAGCATCTCAGGGTTCAATGTACCAAATGAGTTCACTTTACCTTAGATACACAATTAGTTGATGAAGGTATTAAACTAGATCCTTTATCTAAGTTGGTGGAAGGGGTCAAATTAGTCCTTTTACCTCATAGCCTACCTTAAAGTATTTGATGAATGCAAACAAGTGCTTTCATCTTGCAATATCCCATGATTCCATTGATGAATGCAAACAAGTCCTTTGGCCCTTAGATTGATAGGCACTGGTCCTTCATCATTTCATTCCCTTGTTTCCCTCCTCTTTTTTCTTCCATATCCCTTTCCCTATTTCCATTTCCTTCCATATATACTACAACAGCCATACATTTTGTTAAGGCTTACTCTTCCTATATCACTGAAGATCCCCTACTCCATAGCCTTAGCAATCATGTTTAGGGATACTCCCCTTGAGTTGGAGAAGAGCCAAACAGAAGTGAGAAGAAGAGCTAWTAAGGTGACAGTGGGTAGCCTTCCYGAGTTGTGCAAGACTAGCCTCTTGATGCTTGGGAATTTACATCATTAGGGAGTGCTAGATTTTGTTGTAACACTCTCAAGTAATAACTCTAACTAAGTCAAACCTGTTGTGGGACATTACATGAGTTGGTATCCCTATCATCCATACGTACAATTTTATGACAATAGATATAATGCATCTATAAGTACAATTATCTGGCAAAAAATATATTATATTGATCGTGTCAAAGAAAAGGTTATATATGACTCACGAGTGCAGCTTTCTATGAACTAACATGTTTTAATAGCGGAGATGATTATTCATCTGTTGATACATAGATGCAAACTTGTCTGAAATGGTTCTGTAACTCTACTTGGCTTTTACTTGTGAACCAACGTCTCTGGAGGCTGTAGGGGAAGGTGGTTGTTTTCTTTCCTAGGTACCATACCATGTTTCATGTTGAGGGAGTCTTTAATATAATTTTCATTTGTTGCTTTTTTAATTCATTCCCATTTAAAATGTTGCTTCAAATTCGTAATTTTCACACGAGTCTAAATTCCATCATTCTGTAACTTTAACTTTGTGGACCAGGAATTTGTTTTCTGTGCCTGTTTCCTTAAGCTTGGCTGAAATTTTTTAGTTTGCTTGGATTCTTGTCAGGCTTCTGATGGCAGAGATCACTTTGTTCTTGTTACAAACCTTGTTCCGTGTCTTGGAGTTAGAATTCATCTCTGGCCTGAAAAAAGCAGATTGGCTCTGAGAGAGGTGCCTGCAATTAAAAGGGTAATGGAAGTAACATCTAAGATGGTACACATTCCGGCGGGACCAGCACCAAGGCAGGTAATGTGGGTAGTTGAATATGATAGTTATTGATCTTATTTTTTGATACTGTATTTTTGTTTCTATTTAATTTTGGGAGATTGCATTTCCTTGCAAAATTTGTGATATTTGTCTGTGCATTATCATTTGACAATGTCATAAGTTGAGAACATCATCCTTTTGTTAGTACAAATTTGTGAAATTTGATAGCATTCCAAGATTTTTTTTATTATATCTGAATTGCCTGGATTTTCAGATTGAACCTGGAAGTCAAACAGAACAGGCTCCTCCATCAGCTGTCCTCCGTCTTGGTCCAGATGAGCTACGTGGTTTCCGCTTCCTGACAATATCTGTTGCACCTCGTCCGGTATGAGGAGCACCTTAACTCTCTAATACTGTTAATGTATTCTTGCACCTCTTGCAATATTGACTGGCCAATATACATTTATGTTCTCTGTCGAATTCTCATTGCTTTTATTTTATTTCTATTTTAATAAACACCATAGAAGAGAACCATTTTTAACCGTCTCAAATCTTAAATATTGTTTAGATTTCTATGGTATGGTTGAGCCAGCATGAGATGGACTTTCTAAAGGTTTGAGGGAATTTGATCAGTGGTTTGATAAAGTGAATTTTTTTTGTATTGTACATAATCTAGTTATGAACTGGGGAATGGCTGTAGTTTCGAACTGGAAATGTTAAAAAGGAATGTATTCTAAAATCAAAGGAACGTATTTATGATGCACAGTCGGACAGTTCTGACTCATGTTATGTTGATGTCATAGGTTGTGCATCTCAATTATTTGAATGCAATAACCAAATTAAACTGATCCAGTATTTTGCAGACTGTTTCTGGACGACCACCTCCAGCAGCTTCGATGGCTGTTGGTCAGTTCTTTAGTCCAAGGGAAGGGAAAGTCAAATTTTCTCCACAGTCACTGCTGCTTTCAAGTTTCAAGCAACAGGTATATTACCAGCAAGAGGGCAGAAGAAATAATATTCCTTGCATGGCCTTTTACATAGAGCACTTTATTTAAATTTGTAAGGCAATAACACAGCACACTTTCTGTCCGGATCAGAAAATAGTTAAGCATTACTGTTTAAGCAAAAGTAGTTTGCACAGAAAGTAGTTTACCTAGAGATTTCACATCAGGCACCATTAAATTGAGATTATTTATTTTTTTCCCTAACCATTGTTTTTTCACACTGAAATGCAGGATGTTACATTGCAGGAGAATCACCCTCTCATCATGAACTTATCATTCTCCATAAGCATGGGTATTTTGCCTGTTACTCTAGCATTGAAAACATTAGGATGTGGAATAAAAGACTCTGTACTTGCAATGGAGCAAACAGGCGATGAAGAACACAGCAGTAAGCCTTGTTATTTCTACTACCTTTCCTTGCGTATATTCCATGGGTTTCTCTTTCCAGTATTTCTGTATTTCTTCCTCGATAAGAATTACTAGTGAAATTTGAATGACGTTTCCCTAATTTCACATGCTCATTTCATTTATTGACAAGTATTGTTACAGTGCTTGTTAAAGGCAAACTGGAAGCGGCTGAATTTGAATTGGAGCCTTTAAAATGAACTTTGTTCGGAATTAAATTTCTTGCTAGACTTTATAATTTTTAGTTAGTGTGTGCCCCTACATCAGTCAGGTATGCTTTTGTTGATTTGATGTTCAGCATTATGTCACAGGTCTTTGCAAGTTGCGGTGCTTCCCTCCAGTTGCACTTATTTGGGATACAGAGTCTGGCCTTTATGTAATTCCAAATCTTTATTCTGACACAGTTACTGTGGATTCCTCCCCTGCATTGTGGGGTTCAAGACAAGACTCTGGAAAAACCACTCTATTACTCATGGTATGCCTTGCGTTAGGGTTTAGGTAGCTTAGAAAAGAATGGAAGAAGAATATGTAGTTCTCTCCCTCTATTTTTTTTTCTCTAAACAATTCCTTATGCATATGGTTTTGTTATGACTTACATCTTTTGAAGGGTATGATGCTACTTATGTATCTTGTCCTTGGTGCAGGTAGATCCACACTGTTCTTATAAAATAAGTGCATCAGTTTCTCTCACTGGTGCTGCAAGCAGATTCCTACTTTTACATGGGTCACAGGTGAAAATTAATTTGCCATGAACTTATAAAATCTGAGAGGAATAAATGACTTGCAATTTATCGTTTCTTGATTGTTTTTTGTACTCGTTGCCTGCATGTTTTGATTTGAAATGTCGCTATCCCAACTTTTCATCTTATAGATCAAACCAAAAACACTGAATATGCCATGGAGATGTTGTAATTCAGGACCCAGGTGCTTGAGTTGTAAAAAGAAGCCACAAAAGTTAGATGTTAGTTGTAGTTCTCTCTATATTTTTAGATACTAGGAACATAAATGCCTTGGTCAATAATATTTATAAGTAATATTTTTTTAATCTTAGGATTTAATACAGAGGCATATCTCTCTGAAGGTTTCTTGTAAATTGCATGTATATTACTATTTACTATTTAGCTATGAGTGAGCCCGACTTTGATTGTAATGTTACTTGTTTTAGGTTATATTGGAAGATAGTAGAACTCTTCCTGGGCATTCAGGACTCTATGAGAGTAGTATACATTAAAGGTGTTGGGCTATTTGGCTTATGACTCTCAAAAGTGAGAAGCTTAAGGTTTCATTGCAAAAACAATTCAAGAAAATGCTGACTTCTATAATCAAAGTTCAATTTATTTCCATTCAGTGCTTGGTGACAATGATTAGTAATTGTATCCGTTTACTCTCTTGTATTCCTTCTTCAGATTTGCCATATGTGACTCCAATCTTACGCCCTCAAAGGGAAAAGGCTGTCAAATGTTTCTTTCCTCTATTATTGTGTACTACCAGTGCTACCACTATCAGATTCTTATCATCATTGTTTTTTCTTGCAAACATTACCATGGCATTCTGGCTCTTATCTGTTATCCCTTTTGAGTCTAGAAAGCTACCCAAATTGAAATCCACTATCATTGTTTATGTTATTTCCAACTACAGCATTTATGAGCAACATTAACTTGCCAATTCTGCCCTGTACTCTTTCTCCATACTTCCATCTCTCTCAGGAAAATTGCAGCCCCTATGGCAGTCGGGCACCTAGAGACCATTCTTAAGCTCTTCCTTTCTGCTTCATATTACACACACACACACACAACCAGTTCATGAAACATTATAGTCAGGACTCAGGAGAAGCCTCCGGGGTGTAGACATGCCTGAGTTAATCAAATTACATTTAAACCCATGAGATGATTCAATAAAAAGTCTCAAGATGGCTTAGCATTTGATAAAATGACACACTAAGGAGTTGCCCACTAAAATGTGATTTTAACAAGGTGGCATCATTATGGAACTAGCTGAGGGTTTAAGAAAGGGAAGCGTCTATCATTATATTACACTTCGTGCAATTTATTCTTCAAATCCATAAAATCACCTATGTTTGGGTTTACTTGAACAATATGGTGAATTTACATCATTATTCAAATTCATGAATTAGTTCAACAAAATATTAAAGAAATAATTCATCTCACTGCTGATATGTTCCCTCGTGCAAAAGTTTGAACTCCTGCAGCACTCTTGCAAAATTGTTTATTTTCTCCTTTGTCGAATGCTTTTTCTTTTTATTTTAATGTTGATTGTGGGTTAGAGTATGTTTAACAGTGATCCAATGTCAGGTTACTAGTTATTTATTTTATATAATTTTAGGTTAAGTTTTGTTAGTTTTTAAAGAAATAAAGAATAAAGGCTTGGAAGGGCAGGAACTGGTCAAAATGTGCAGAAAACTTTTACTAAAATTTCTTGTAACATTCCAGGATGATAAGCAGTTTCTGCATCCTCTTGGAAATGCCCCAGCCAAAGTTTTCCAGTCTGGGGCAGGTTATGGTGCAGGAATCCTATCCTTAGGCTGTCAGAAACAATTTCTGGTATTCATATCGTGTTTTATTTAAGTGCAGTTGGGTCAGCTAATGAACAAATCAAGTCATCATGTTCCTCCAGTGTTGCCTTGGATTAAGTCTGCCCAGAAAATGTGCACTATTTGTTCTTGGACATCATATAGGAGTGAAAAGTGTGGTTAGCTGTAGAAAAAGAAACAGGACATCTTGAGTTAGCTTCTTCAGCATCACTTTATGTATGTGTGTTTTCATATCTACTTTTATAATGGATCATTTCCATTTGTTTCTTCTCACTTTGGACTTTCTATGCTGTTTTGATGCAGATCATTGGTTTTTCTATGGCAGTACTCTTTTTTACTCTGATGCAACAAGCACGTGCTTGGGAGCTTGACTTACCACTGCCATCTGTATTATCTGCGATAGAGTCCAATTTGAGATTACCTCTATCATTTGGCTTTTTGGCAATGGGCCCACTTGCTGTTTATATGCTTCTTGCTCTGCTTGGAACAGAGCCTTGTCCTCCATTTGCTAGTTTTGTAATTGTGTCTTTAGTTTGCTACACATTTGCGAATGGAGCTGTGGTTATTCTTGCTTTAAGCACACAACTTATTTTCTACGTGGCAGCGTGTATTCAAGTCTTCTTCAAACAAAGGTTTGTGATAAAATTCCCAAGTTTTAATAGAGCTGAGATTCTAAAATTATAAAGCAGATGATATTAATTTGGTACTTTCTCAGTGGATTAGTTCTGATTTCCTGTACTTTTTTGTAGGTGGCAAGCTTGGGAAGGAAGATTTCACATGTATTTTATCCATCAATTCATGGATCGTTTCTCTGTCTTCTCAAGTTTCCAGGTCATTTTTCATTTCCCGAGAAAATCATCATTCTTCCCTAGTAGGATAGATTTGGATTGTTTATAGTTGTTTTTCCAGGTCATATCGTTTATCCATCAATTCATTGATTGTTTCTATGTCTGCTCAAGTTTCCAGGTAATTTTTCATCTACGGAGAAAATCATGATTCTTTCCTAGTAGGGTAGATTCAGATTGTTTATAGTTGTTTTTGTCAAGGAGCTTGCAAAAGCTTGTGTGTAAATTGCCAATGTAATAAAACCCTAATTCCCATGTTGGGATGGCAGATTAAAGCTGGTGGTTCCACCCTTTGATACCTTAAGCCACATGCCTACACAAGCTGCAATAATCCATACCTTCTCTAATAACCTATATAGTATAATATAAGTCCCAATTAGATAGATATAGGAAGTTCAGATACTCTAAGCACATCCCTATACAAACCATAATAATCTATGCTTTCTTTCTCAAATTAATATTTATTGTCACTTGAAACTATATGGCGGAAATTAGAATGCTTGGATGTTTCCAATCTACCATAAACATCTGAAAACCAGCTTCCCTGGTGCTAGTTAGCGCCAAGAATGGAGCATGGGCATGTGGCAGGCGATATGAAGAACTTTGTTGTTTGACAATGTGCATAATGCCAGTCCGGGATAGATATACTGTGGTGGCATGAAATCAAACATTATCCTCTTGATACTCTAACATACACCAACTAAATATCATAGTACTGGTATCAACATGACAAAAATGTATTATTGTCCACCATAGCTAAAATTGTTGATTTTTCATATGAGATGATATTGTATATTCGATAGATATATGATCAATGTATTATTACAATGATGAGTGTTCCATATATAAAGAACATATGGTGACCATCCATGAAAGGGTGCATCCCTTGGATAATCAATAACTATTTATTATTATCATTTACTTATTATATATATTATTTAATAATCAATAATTATATTATTAATTATTAATCTAAGAGAATGTCTTCCCGATGTTGTCCAAACATCAACACTCCCTCTCAATGAGGGAGACATTCTGCATCATGCCAAGCTTGTCTCTGAAGTATACAAACTTTGCCCTAGACTTATGACACTTGTTTGTCAGTCTTGGGAGATGTCTCTCTCCTACCTGAACTGAGGAGAAACTCCTTCTGCGGCTCTCCCTCTGAGCCAATTGAATCTCTCTGAGATTAGGCTCAGTCTGGGTCCGCATGTGATAGCATCTAGCATCTTGAGTCTTTATCATTCCTTGTCAAATCACCTTGACTAGGACAAAGACAACACCAGGGTTGTTCACCATAGGTACACCCCTGTGAGTGAATGTCAGCCTGATGCTAACTGACACGTGGAAAAGCAACTCAAGCACCTCGAGTCCATATTATTCCTTGTCATGATCAAGGAAGGACTATGCCTGGGCCCATTTACCACAAGTACACCTTTGTGATAAATGTATCCTATCTCCCTTGGTCTGCAACCCAATCTAGGAGGTCGGTCCTATAGATGCTGAAACATCAACACTCCCTCTTAGCTAGGGAGGTATCTTTCCATAGTAGTACACAACTACTGTCCAATGGTACACAACCACTACTAGTAGCACACAACAACTGTCTAGTGACACACAGTCACTGCTAGTGGTACACAACCACTGTAGTAGTACATAACTACTGTCCAGAGACACACAGTCTCTGCCAGTGGTACACAACCACCGTAGTAGCAAAAGGTCTATCCCACATGGCACTCCCATGTGGAATTTTAGAGGCTACTCCCTCTAGAAACACTAGGGTCAACTCCCCATAGTGTGTGACGTCAAGGTCAACTCCCTTGACGTGTCCTCATGTGCTCTCCACAAGGGACGTGTTCTCATGTGCTCTCCACAAGGGACATTGGGCTATATGCACAAACCCACTTATCCCTCTCGGATAAGTGTCCTCATAGATCAACTCAACTTAGTCACAGAGGAGTACGATTTGGAGAATGTCTGTCACACATGGCACTCCCATGTGGACTTCTAGAGGTTATTCCCTCTAGAAACACTAGGGTCAATTCCCCATAGTGTGTGACGTCAAGGTCAACTCCCTTGACGTGTCCTCATGTGTTGGGCTATAGTCCCAAACCCACTTATCCCTCTCGGATAAGTGTCCTCACAAATGAACTCAACTCGGTCACAAAGAAGTACGATCTGGAGAATGTCTCAGGAATTTGCAAACATTAGCACTCCCTCTTAGCGAGGGAGGCATTCTCTGCCATGCCAGGTCTGTAACGGAAGTACTCGAACTTCGTCCTGGTAAGGGGTTTGGTAAGAACATCAACAACCTGCTCATCTGTTGGAAGGTACTGCACCAGTATTGCCTTCCTCTACACCACATCTCGAATGTAATGGTAATTGATCTCAATGTGTTTCGATTTGTCATGAAACACTGGATTCTTTGAGAGCTTCACATAGCTTTGGTTATCACAATGAATAACGGTGGAGTCCAGCACATGTCCAAATAAATCTGCAAGGAGCTTGCGAAGCAACACTGCTTCGCGGACTGCCACACTCAATGCAATGTACTATGCTTATGTAGTGCTCAAAGCCACAAAAGTTTATTTCCTGCTACACCAGGAAACCATGGCAGATCCCGAAGTGAAGCAACACCCAAAGGTGCTCTTCCTGTCCACTACGCTCCCTGCGCAATCAAAGTCATTATATCCCTGCAATCTCATGTCAACACTGGAAGTATATCTCAAACCATGTCCAACTGTGCCTCGCAGGTATCTCAACACATGCTTCACAACAATCCAGTGTGTTTATCTCGACTGACTCATAAAATGGCTAAGTGCTCTCACTGCATAACACATATCTGGTTTGGTGTTAACTAGATACATCAATGATCCAATCAACTGTCTGTACAGGGTCGAATCAATCTTGTCAAGATCGGAAGAAGACACACTTAGTTTCTTCAGATTCATCACCAATGGTGTAGCCATGGGCTTACAATTTAACATCCCAAACTTCTTCAATATCTCAACTGTGTACTTTCCCTGACTCAAGAAGATCTCATCAGTTCTCTTGTCACACCTCTAGTCCCAAGAAGTAGTGCATCATACCAAGGTCCTTCATCTCAAACTCAGAGGCCAACGCATACTTGCATTCAACAATAAGGCTCTATATACCGGTGAGGAATAAATCATCAACGTGGAGGACCAGAATCATGGACTCACCATTAATAGTCTTCTAGTACAGGTTGGGATCAACAACACTTTTGCTGAAGACCAGACTCATCAGGTGTTCATCAATCCTCACATACAAAGCTCGAGGTGCCTGCTTGAGTCCATACAAGGCCTTCTTCAACCTGCACACATGAGACTCCCCATGTATCACAAAACCATCTGGCTGCTCGATGTATACTTCGTCCTCAATCTCTCCATTGAGAAAGGTTGTCTTCACATCCATCTGATGTAATCTCCAACCCATGGATGTTGCAAGGGAAATAATCGTCCGGATAGAAGTGTATCGAGCAACATGAGCAAATGTCTCCTCAAATGTCTCCTCATAATCTATTCCCTCCACCTGAGAGAATCCGCTAGCAACAAATATCGTTTTGTGCTTCTCGATGGTCCCGTCGACTGTGTGTTTGATCTTATAGATCCACTTGGAAGTCACTACAGACTTCCCCTTAGGTCTCGGAAAAATATCCAACACATCATTCTTCATGATGGAATGATACTCCTCCATCATGGCATCTCTCCATACTGGCTTACTAGATTGAAGATAACTGAGGTACTATGAGGCTGCCAAATCTGGTCTGTCTTTGACCAGAATTTATCTCTAAGTTTCAATCTCCAAAACTGTCCTTTGCTGCATTTTAGGACAGCAAACAGTTTAGTAACTTTCTGCCCATAATTTTTATTGGTTAAGTGTTCTTTGAGGTGCCCTTGCAAGTGTTTTCGAACCAAAGGTTAGCACATACAATAATACTCAAAACACATAACAATCCTCACGATCTTTACAACTCTAAATGCTGATCTACACTTAAGCATGCATGAAAATTGACACATAAGTTTTTGGTCAACATGACCCTGGAAAAACCCCCATGGGGAAAACTAGTTTGGAGCTAGATGTATATAGAAGATCTCAAAGAAAAATGTGCAACAAGGAAAACATGTACAAGTGAACATGGTACAATTGCAACTCTTCTCGGATGCTTTAGAGTCCCTTGAAGATGTGCCTGCTAGCCTCTTGAAGCAAGGCACCCTTTTCCTTGGTGCGCCCTTCCTCGCTTGCTAACCCTTGGCCCTCTTTCCTTGTCCCTTTACCTTTTCCTTTGAGATCCCTTTGCCTTTGCCCACTTGAACCTTGCTAAACCCTTGCCTTCTTTCCCTGGACTTGGCACCCTCTACACAAGTGCGCCCTCCTCCCTGGCTTGGTGCGCACCTAGCCTTAGTGCACCCCTCCTCTAGCAAGATCTCCCTCTAAATGGTCTGCACCCTTAGCCTCTCACTAAGGCTCCCTTCAAGTAGTGTGCCCCTCCTCCTCCATGAAATCCGTCATGAAATATGGTGTGCCCTCTTGAAGCTTTGCGCCTCTCCTCCTCCAAGTGCGCCCCTAAGCAAGGAATGCACCCTCCCTCATGTGAATGCTTCCCATTCCATGCAAGCACCTCCACATGTGCTATGCACCTTCTTCCCTTAAGTAGCAAGTGCCTTCTACCTTGTGTGTCCTCCTCTCCTCAAGAAATGCACCCAAGTGCTCTTCTCCTCCTCTCCTCTCAAATCTCTCAAGTGAAGAATGAATCTCTTCCTTACCCTTTTCCCTCCTTTAGCCTCTCTTTGGCAAAACCCTAAGAGATAAATGGCCTAGATCCAATCTAGCCATGTCTAATGAATGGGTGAGATTTAATCCAAAAATCTCACTTAGGAAACCCACTTTCCTTAGTTTGCCTCATGTCCATTAACTCACCCACAAACTGAATTAAATGTCACTTTAATGACTTAAGTGACATATTTCACTTTTGACTTAAACTCCCAAGTCAAAGTGAAATTAGAACATAAAGTAAAGTAATAAGGGTAATAGTCTCCCCCTTTGTGTTTAGAGACTCACAAACACAAGGGGACCACTTTCCAAGGTACCCAAATCTCAACATAGATGCCTCCTCATAATAGGAAGGCTCATAATCAATGATGTGGCTCATATCTGCGGCATAGCACGGATATCTCTAAGGTCTCTTTCTCTCTCGGAAGGTACCACGAGGAGCTGCATGTCCTTCTGCCTCCTGTAGAGTCTGACGAGCCCATGTAGGTCTCTTCTGACCTACTGCAATATCTCTGGGAACATCAACTAGAGCTACAGGATCAATGAGATCAATTGGATCAATAGGCTCAATTGTCTCCCTCTGAACTACTGGAGGGTGAGGGGGAGAAGGCACCATCTCTTCCTGTCTCTCACTATCAATCTCCATGTGAGATCTTCTAGATCTCCTAAAGGCTACCTCCACCTCAAAGGTAACATCTCTGCTCACCTCAATCTGTCTCTGACCAAGAATGTAGATCCAGTATGCCTTCGAAGACTCACTGTACCCCACAAGTGTACCCTTTCTGCTTGAAGGGTCTAGCTTGGTCCTTTTCTCCTTGGGTACATGAATTTATACTGGACATTCAAATATCTTGAAGTGTTCAACCTCAAGCTTCACTCATGAACTCTGTCCATACTAGACATCTCGTGGTTCCCTTCCCTCATTGAACCAATGTCTTCTCTAGGACACATCGAGGTTCCCTCATGGAGCCAATGTCCCCCAAGACATATCGAGGTTTCCTCGTGAAACCAATGTCTTGGTTTCTTCATCTGACAATCTGAGGCACGTTAGGATGAAGTCCACATTCCTCCCTACTAGTC
Organism: Picea engelmannii; assembly: GCA_009831015.1. Taxonomy (NCBI): domain Eukaryota; kingdom Viridiplantae; phylum Streptophyta; class Pinopsida; order Pinales; family Pinaceae; genus Picea; species Picea engelmannii. The sequence goes on from ML792922.1 coordinate 188,042, forward strand.
CACACAGGACCCTCCGGGGAGAATGTCTCATGATGCTGCCTCAAACATCTCTAGGTTCATAAGCTTCTAGTCAATTTCCATAGATCTCACATAGAATGCATCAAGCAACCAAATAATTTAGGTGAACATATATAGCAACCAGTGAACACAACTGGGAGAAATTCCATTGGCTTTGGCTCTCTCTATGCCTTGTCAATAGTCTATACGATCTCATGGGAAGCAATTTACAAGTGCTTCTCCCTCACAGAGCCACAAAGGCACTACGCAACAACTGTAATTTCTCTCATTCTAAAAGAGTTAGTGCTTCACTTTAGTTCGCCTAACAATTAAACGTTCACCGTATTCCGAGTTTTCGCTCGAGCATATCGTTCTTTGCATCTTTTGCATCATTCAATGATCTCTTCCCAAAATTTCTATTTAGATAGGCTTATCGATTGGTAGATAAAATCATTGCAAGCAAACTTTCAACAAAGACCTTCCTCTTATCTACACACTCCTTAAGAGTGAGGTCCTCAATACTATAGAACAACATATGGGCCATGAGGGCAGCTCAAGATCGCATTAAGAACACATACTACATGCAAGACCGGAGAAGAAAAACACTGAGTTGTTGCCCGGTGCTTCCTTCAAGATTGATCGTATGAAAAGACTTTGAATCAAAACACCCAACAACTCTTTCATAAGTTGCTCTCATATACATGAGCTTGCCTTCATCTCCCTTAATCACAGTCAGAAAAACTCTTGCCCCAATAGATAAGGACTGTATCGCCTTCAATACCGTTCGGTCGTTATCTGTAACATGCGTTTTATTGCAAAACCCACCTTGCGTTCATTGCAATACATGGTCCACGCAGGGACCGAGAACAAAGAGCCATCATGGGTGCTCTCTTTTTCACACTCCAGAATTGGAGTGGTTTCATGGTTGAACATTTTGGCCCCCCTACATACCTTATCGACGACCAATACAACTTCAGCTCCTCCCAATTTGAAAACTGTGAGCAGATGAATTTTTGGTGTCGACAGTCATATGAACGATATAAACGGGGAAGTTCTTGGGAGGAACAATAGTCCTGTGGCCCTTTTTCCGTCCTTGGTTAAACATGTTGGCGACCCACTATACCTTATTGATGCCCAATACCGTTTCAGCTCATCCTCCAAATGACGACTAATTTGTGAGGAGTCGAATTTTCGGTCACAACTACGATCTAAGTCACAGGGTTCGCCGAACCTAAAGCTTGAGGTTCAAAATTCGGAGAACGTCAAGGTTTGCCGAACCTAACTCCAAACCTGAACAAACTTGAATGCGTGCCCGAATTCGAACCTTAGGACGAATTTGAGGGAGAATTTTATTGAGGTTTGGGATGAGGTTTTATTAGGGTTCAATATTTATAGCCGAAACTAAAGCCGAACCTCATCCGAACCTTATTGGAAAATTCGAACCCGAATCGAACCTAATCGTTGCCGAACCCGAACTGGAACCCGAACCATGTGACTTAGACTACGATGTGATGAACTTAATTTTGGGGAGGAACAACAGTCCTGTGGAAATTTGTCTCAAAGATCTCCAACAACGAACATCCTTCTCACAGTCCATGGATGCCATCCGATCTATGATCTCCATTGCATTCTGTTGAAGGAATATGCTTCCGTGTAACAAAACGTAAGCTAGCTTTCTCATTTTCCTATGCCCTCCTTTGAGGGAGTCAAGCCCAGTCCTGCTCTGATGCCATGTTGATTTTTCATATGAGATGATATTGTATATTCGATAGATATATGATCGATATATTATTACAATGATGAGTGTTCCATATATAGAGAACATATGGTGACCATCCATGAAAGGATTCGTCCCTTGGATAATCAATAACTATTTATTATTATCATTTACTTATTATATATATTATTTAATAATCAATAATTATATTATTAATTATTAATCTAAGAGAATGTCGTCCTGATGTTGTCCAAACATCAACAAAAACCACCAAACGTGGTAGTTTTTGATATACCACTTGATACCATGGTACAATATTAGAGTTATGTGAATCAATGTTGCCGAAGCGTGGGA
>ML792922.1:213981-224190 GCA_009831015.1 Picea engelmannii
TAAGTTTTCACTTTATAATTTGAAAGTGACTTTCCCATTATCATTTCCCTAGCTCATCCGTCTAATGGTTTACGGGAAACTGTATAAACCATCACGGTATCCCGACTGCCTAGGAAAAATGGGACATTACACTTGCAAAGAAAATTGTTAAAAGTATGGTGCTACCTACAAAAAAAACTTTAGAGAGCATGAATATTAACCAAAATAAACATGCAATATAAAGACATCTAATGTAAATGAACAATAGGATTACAAAGCAACCTAGCTTTTCTAATCCTATCCAATTAGGAGACAACTCCATTAGAAAGCCAAAATTTACCATTTTATTGCAAAAATACAAGACAGATTATACCTCACATTCGGCAACATGACATAGAAAATCCACACATGAAAATGTTACACTAGTCTAGCCTCCAAAGCCTTTTATTCCAACTCAAAAGATAGTACAATAGCAATTACACAGCAAACGTTTCTTCCCAAGCTCCAACTAGCTTGACAAAAGGGAGAATGCTTTAATATATAGCAGGAGGGGCGCACTTCCCAAGGAGGGAGGGCGCACCACTTGGAGAGGATGAGTGAGACAAGTGGAGAAGAAAGAATGCCACCTCTCCAGAGACTCCAGAAATGCGCCACATGTGAGAGATGGGAGGGGTGAGAGGTCGCCACCTCTCAAGAGGTAGGTGCCTCTTCTCAAGGGTGCGTCGCCTCTTGAGAGGGGGGCGCACCTCCTCTTGGAGATCTCCACTTAGCTTGACAACTCAACTCTAAACTAACTCACAACTCCCTCTTGTGTGCCAACAAGGCTCATTTAACTCAAATGGAGGGTGAGTTGACTCAAAACATGTCCCTGACATGTTTCCCAAAAAATAGCTTTTCTAATTTTGTGTCTTTTTATGTCTTTTATTTGACATTTTTGAGAGAAAATGACTTTAAGTGATTAAATAATCACTATTTTCCCTCAAAAAGGCAAATCTTATGTAAAGTGGGTATTTTGAGTGTGAAAACGAATACCCCCAAGGCATATAATGCCTCCTAGTTCCACTTTTTTAACTTATTCATCAATTACAATTAAAAATATCCCGTTTGCAGGAAAATCTTTATTTACATAAAACATTAAAAATCCTAAGGGGGACTTATCGCAATTTCCATATGACTCAAAAATGATGACTAGCATGGTAATATACAATAGACACTAGACTTAGAAAACCTACTAAGGCCTAACCATCAGTACACACTCCAGCTTTGGAGGTGATTGAGTGAAAAAACACAGAAATTATAACTCTTAAAAAAATTTCAAGCAAGATATACTTAATAAGTAAAAAAAACACTCTAGAGTAATGTACTCATGTTTAAGTCTTAGGGGGCTAAGCCTTTTACAAATTTCATCATGCTAACTCATCTTATTACAATTCCCCATGGGGGGTATGGAAATGCAATATGAAGAACATGAAGAAGAAGAAGAAGAAAGGTGGCCATTTTGGCCAGCTGGACTTCTGAACTCTGATTTTGAACAATTCCTTGTTCAATCTTTGGCAGCTGAATTGCAAGTCCATCCTAGTGCAACTTGGTCGGTAACAAACTAAATTGTTTAATAGAGGGGAACTAACTAACCCTAGGGCCTATTACCTAACCCTAAGGCCTACTCAAACCTAGTAATTAATAGTAAAATAAAAGTGACATTCTCCTTTATCTTTCAATTCCATCATTTTACTTAAATTTTTAACATTACCAATAATTGTTTCAGGACTGTTTAAGAGTGGTTTCAACCTCATTGGATTTCATATGGCGAAAGTAAAATTTTAGGTCCTGTTATCCACCAAGTTGCACTAGGCTGGACTTGCAATTGAGCCGCCAAAGATTAAGCCATCACTTGCTCAAGATTCATAGTTCACAAGTCCAGCCAGTCATTTGACCACCCTTTTTTCGCATTTCCATCCCCTGCGGGGCATTGTAATAAGATGAGATTAGCATGATGATTTTGTAAAAGGCTTGGCCTCCTAAGACTTGATCATGAGTACATACTCTAGAGTGTTTTTTTTCACTTGTTAATTATTTCTTGCTTGAAATTCATTTTACGCGAGTTATAATTTCTAAGTTTTTCCACTCAAATACCTCCAAAGCTAGGGTATGTTACTGATGGTTAAGCCTTAGCATGGTTATCCAAGTCTGGTGTCTAAAATGGCTAGGTCATCATTTTGAGTCGTATGGAAATTGCACCAAGTCCCCCTTAGGATTTTTTAATGTTTTTTTGCAAATAAAAAATTTCCCGCAAAATCGGAATATTTTAATTGTAATTGATGAATAAGTTAAAAAAGTAGTACTAGGAGGCATTATATGCCTTGTGGGTATTCGTTTTCACATCCATAATACACACTTTACCTAAGTACCACCTTTTCAAGAGTAAATATTGAGTTTTACTTAAGAAAAAATGGTTTTCTCTCGAAAAAGGTAAATAAAAGTCGAATAAAAGACAAAAATCAGCAAATGTTATTTTTGTGGAAACACGCTTTTAGTTAATTGTCTCTCTCTCTCACTTCACTATGACTTAGTGGCAGTTGAAGGTGAGTTAGAGTGAGTTAGATTGAGTCAAGTGGGGAGTTCTCTCCACTTGATGGAGATCCCAAGAAGCAAGGCGCACTTACCTAGCTAGATGGCACATTTAGAGTGAGGATGAAGATCTCAAGGGAGGTCACCACCTTCCCTTGGCTATGTGGCACCTCCTCTTCCACTCTCACATTCACTTGTGGCGAGTTAACTCACCTTGTGTGAGATGTGGCTTCAATCCATGTGTCCATTTGTCACTTTTGCTTTGGGATCGGCACCCCCCCTCTTTGGGAATGTCACCCGGTTTGCTATTTAACCAAGCATTCTCCTCCATTATACAGGAGTTGGAGTTGGGGAGTTTTGCTTGTGGTTGTACACTATTGTAATACTTTTATTTGGAATAAAAAGACTTTGGAGGTCAAGAAGGTGTGTTATACATGTGTGTGGATGCTTGATGTCATTTGTGCTTAATCTATGAGGTAATACCTGCCTAATTTCTTGCTTTAAGTTTGTTGATTTGTCCTTTGAAAAGGTGTTATCATCCAATACGATAGGATTTTACCTAGCTTTGTTTTTAAATACTATTGTTCATTTATATTTAGAGATTTTTATTTGTATACATGTTACGGTTAACTAATATACTTTTTCAAGTCTCTTTTGTAGGTGACACCAATTTTTGTTAACAAATTTTATTGCCAAGTTTTTAAAGCTTACAGGTTCTCATAGCTTGGAGTGGTGGTGGAACTTGCTTGTCTCCTCTACAACTTCAAGGATTTAAAAGATGTAGTCCCTCCTAAATTCATCTAGACACCCCATTGCCCAAGGGTTCCAAGGCTACAAGATTATTCCTTTCTCTTTCTCACAAAAATTCTACATATTCTTTGGTTACCATTTTACTTGCATGCAAGATCAAAGTTTTGTTTCTTTCAAAGTTAAATCTTAAGTAAACTTTATTTGCATGCAAAGATAAGTTAGATCTAATTTTGTACCTTAAAGTTTCATCTCAAAGATAGATCTAGCATAGGAAAAGTTACTTTTAGCATGCTTCTTTTTTCAAAATTCTAAAAGGCTAAAAGTAGTTCTTTTTCTAAGGGCTTTAAATCCATATTTGGCAAACTTAGTGCCATTTTGTTTGCTGTCCTAAAACAGCAAACAAAAGCACTAAGAAAGTGTGTCTAAATCTTTCTTTTTTTGTTTGCTAACTTACTAGTTTATCATAGGCTTTCTTGAATAAATTTTGCTCATCTTCTAACATCTTTTTTGCAGGCTGTCCCAAAGTAATTTGGGGCATTTTCCTCCACATTAATTTTCTGTTTTTTCAGGTTTAGTGAACAGCCAAGGGGAAACGCTGCCCGTTTTCAAGGAATCGGACCTTTCAAGACCACCCGAGGCACCTAACCTTTCTTCTAAATCATTATTTTCTATCATATTGTAAGTTTGATGGTCCCCCACTAATAAAAGGGCCACAAACCTTCTTCAAAAATCATTGTAATATCAAAGAAATAAGTGGGCTACTCAGCGCCCACCTCAATCCCCCCTACCTCGGGAGGAGTTGTCTTTGTGTCCCATTTTTGTGGTGTGTTTCATGTGTTTTTTTTTTTATTTCACTACTCTAAAAAGATAAAACAACAATAAAATCAATCATAAACACTACACAAACAATCCTAAATTAGATTTTTGGTTTATGCAAAGTAATTTGTAATTGCTTAGTTAGTTTCCTTTTTTGCAATCTTTCAATTTCGCAATTTCTTTTATTTTGCAAATAAACCCGTCCCCTCAGCTCCTCTACAAAGAGGCTGGTCAGTGTGGACTGTAGCAATTAGAAAACACTTTACTTTTATGTCTTTACTTTATGTTGGCAAATAAACCAATCCCCTCAGCTCCTCTGCAAAGAGGTTGGTCAATGTGGATTTAGTAATTAGCACAACTTTTCCTTTTCTGTAATTTATTTCATGCAATTTTTCTTTATTGTTTAAAATAAACCTTCCCCTCATCTCCCTGGTGTATGCTCTAAACCCTTGCAAGCCTAGCTAGATCCTGGGAACTCATCAAAACCAGGGTTGGTCAGTGTAGAGTAGATTAACTAGGACAATCTCAAAAGGTGTTATCTTGATTTTAGAAAAACCGCATGAAGGGGTTGTGTGAAGTCAGACGGGAACTTTGAGATCTAGGTTCTCCCCGTGTTGGACCTCTGGCACCTTCATTGAGCTTGTTGGTGAAGTCTTTGGGCTTCGGTAAATTCTCTGCAAGTTTCCAAGCAAAGAGATGGCCTCTGGAGAGGCCACACATTGGTTTAGTTTATTTTCAAGCATTTCAATTTTACAAGCAACTTCAAAATAATAATCAATTCAACATTAATCAAACTTTAAAAGGCAATACCCACAGGGTACATCACATATTCAGCAGCACTTTACATTATCTCATTAGCATTGGTCTCATCTTTTCACATTTCTAAGAAGCCATTTGCTTCAAAATTTTCATTTTGCAAAGCAGCTCTTTATTTCATTTGAAGTATCTCTAAATGCTCATGGTTATTTCACTTGTACGCATCAGTATCCTTTAAATATATCTTATGCAAGTATTTCCTTATTGAATATCTCTTCATGAGTCTTTTACTTCAATCAATGTATGAATGATATATGTTGCTAGTGATTGATTTACCTTTGTTGTAAGTGTCTTTACTCCAATAAACTCCTAGATTTGATTTTTTTTTGTACTTAGACTAGTTTCAAGCCTTAGTATTTTTGTTAGGAACTACCCGCCTTGGCTTCGCTAAGGGTTGGCCTAGACGAAGGAGTTGAGGATCAAGTGACAACACCTTGACTCAAGACTTGCCCCCAAGGACACACCAAGTGGATTGAAGATTTCTTCCACGTCACCCAGGTGTGTATAAAAGGCGGAAACAGGTCCCATTCAAAATTCAACAGACTTGACAGTTTTTAGTATTTCAAGATTGGCAGGATTGCAACATTTCCACTGGATTCTATCATGTATGAGAGTATGGAACTGGCATTTAATCAAGAGCACCAAGACCTCTATGTATCTTGATGTTGGTGGCATTGATTGTTGAACTCTTCCATCATGACCCTAGTAAAAATGTACCCTTCACTCAAGTAAAATCACTTATAAGTTATTAGGCATGTTAATATTTTTCTATCTTATTTTAATGCTTAGAGGGTGACACTGATGATGAGGATCCTAACATAGATAATGATTTTGATGATATGTAGTTATTTGTTGTAGCATGATTTTTTTGGACTGTAGAGGGCATTTAGAGCCTCTTTGTTGATGTATTTTAGTTCAGAGATGGATTGCACTTGGTACTATTTTGGTTACATGCACTCTTACTTGCTATATAAATGAAAAACTTTGCATATTTGTCTATAAATGGTTTGGATTCATATGGATACACATGAATATATATGTTTTTTTTTCAAAATTTGAATATTTTATACAATTTTTGGTCGATCGGTTTTTTTTCCGATTTTTACCCTTTCCGGTCCAGTTTCACATTTTTTGGGTCGACCGGTTCAGTGAACGATCTGGTTCTGATAGCATTGCTTCAAACCCTTAACCCTAAACATGAGCTTTTATTAGTTTCAAACTTTCATCTTTAAGTTAGTGTTGTTGGCAGTGGTTATTTTTTGGTTTAGGCTTTTTTTAAAGTTTCATATCGTCCCTATGGCTATTATAGGAATATTTACCCAGAATTTATGGGCGTTGTTGTAAAACAGAAAACATGGCCATTATGGGGCTTTTTTCCCTAAATTTATTGATGTCTTTGCAAAACAACAAACATGAAGCGTTGAGCAACACTATCGTTTTGTGAAAGGACCAAACAACCCTAATTCAATTTTCTGCAAAGCTATTTGGCAACAACTTATGTGATTTGGGAAATGATAAGATCCCACACCTAAGCTTCTTTCCAATATAATTGGTTTTTCACACAGCTTCTCATATTGATTTTGTCTTCGGTTAGTTTGTTGAATAATACAATGATTATTATAATTAAAATGACAATAAGGCATCCTTGTATTTTGTGTCTTATTTTTGGAAACTTCCTCTTTTGATCCCTTTCGTGATAAGATTTCAATATAAGCATCTTTCAGATATTTTATGTCAATCGGATCTGTATTGGTTCCTTTCTCCACAACTTAGATTTCTACATCTAATGACTTCTCTATCTCAATGGGGCCAATGATTGTTTCAATATCGATCAATGATTCCTTGCTGGTAAGTTTCTTCAACATCTCTTGTTGTGACTTATTTTCACCTTTTAACTTCTTAATCTTTGTGATCAAGTTTTGACTATGATTCTCAAGGTGAATATTTTCTACATCTTTATCAGCAATTACCTTTTCAACTTCTTTTGGCATCTTTCGTACTGAATTCTAATTATCACAAAGGATCACCTTTGAGATATCTTTAAAGTCTTCTAATGAGGGAGCTTTTGAGCATAACTTCACTATGAAGCCTTGCAAAGTTATCTTCTTCTTCTTGTAGCAAAATATCAAAATCTTTTATTCATGTTTAAGATGAAAGTACCCAATGTTTCCATCTAGCTTGAACCTAGAATTCTATCAACTTCATTTCAATATATAGTTGTATCATTGAATTGGGATATGAATTTATAATCAACGATCGTTAATTGTAAGTCCCTAATTTCATATTGCTTCTCCTCACAAGTGTTTTTCTTTTTTATTATACTTGGCTCTAGAACTAATAATTGATTCACCAAGTTGACCTTAATGTGATTTTCTCTTCATACGCACAAACAGCACTGCTAATATCATTTCCTTGAATAATCCTTTTCACTTTTAATAGAGCCAAAGCACATTTTATAACCGTGTTAGCAAATCTTCCCTTTTCTTCACCACTAAACTTCATTTTTCTTTTGTCGAAACTTCCTTAAACAAATACCATGATTACGAAACTTATTTACTCTTTGTAATAAGTGAGCGCACAAAGTGCAAGGGACCCACCTCTTCAATGTAAAGAGACTTCTTATTTCTTTTTGATGGTCCTTTGATATTTGGTAACTTTTTAAGTGATCACACCTTTTTTTTATTATTATAATGAAACCTTATTAGTATTTTGTCTTTTATAAATATAAAACTTAATATGTGCAATCCTTATCGATCAACTTTGATACTTAACCTTTAATCAATTTTAAACCCTTAATAACTAAAAGTCGTGACTTCGAATTGTAGATTGGCGATGTTGTGACTTTGGATTGGGGATTGGAATAGTTCCAATTAGGATAGTATTCATTCCCGCCATTCTATCTATCTACTACGGACAGTATGCACGAGTAATTACAGTGGTGGAGGCTAGTAGTATCTGGATCAGGATATGAGTATGTATGATACCGAGTGCTATTTCCGCTGCACTTTTATTTTATTAGTATCACAACTTATAACATCGGCGACAGTTAATAGAAATGGCTAATGAATGCCCACAAATTTGACGGCATTGATTTGAAACTTTGTTTAATTGTTGTCTTCGAACACTATACATCTCATGTAATCAGATTCGATGGTAGCTTAATTGATGACTATCACTCCCGCAATGGAGAGACACCTACTGGTGTAGACAGATTCACAATTATATTGACCATGGTTTACACCCAATTATCCTTGCATTGATCTTTATTGTTAGCCTTTTAGCTCGGGAGGTACTCCGCATATTTTGTCTTGAATGCGGATCTAACCTTATATTTACACTACCAGGTACTTAACTTTGTAACGGGTTTTTATAAAGTTGTTTTAAAGTGGTTCTTTTATTAAAGTGACTTTTTAATAAAGTGTACCTTCTAATTTTAAAGTGACTTTATTTCATAAAGTACACTTATGTAATAAAATGAAATTACTTTAATATTTTAAGTGATTCATTTTGGAGGGAATGGATCATGACCCTTGATCTTGAAAAAGGCAAGATCTAATCTTGGCCTTTGGATTTAGGGTTAGGGAAGGTGAAAAGACACTTTGGAGGGAAAATGTCATTTTCAGATTTATAAAAGAATGCATTGGGTAGTGTGCAAGACATATTGAGAGGAGAAGCATGAGAGATTTTTGAGTAAGCTTGAGAAAGGAAAGAGGGCACGTTTTCCAAGAAAAATAGGGCAAAAATCCGAAGGAAGAATTTATGTTTTGAGGCTGAGTGAATTTTCTGTTGTTGGAGGCTGTACCATACGGATCCGTACAGCAAGGGGAAAGGGCACAGAAATGAAGGCGGGGCTTGGCACAATTTTCGAGAAGTTTTTGTTGTTGCTGGGCCGTACAGAAAAGTCCGTACAACAGGGTGTTGGCATGGTTTTCAAGGTGCTACAATTTCTGGGAGGTCCGTACAACAGTACGAACTTGGCACGGAAATCGAGGCAGATTTTGGTGGGACAGTTTGGGTGCTGTAAGTGATTTCTCTTGGCTGGAAATGTGATTTTCGTGTTGTTATGTACTTTCCTCAAACTGAATAATAAGATCTCTCTCTCTCGTTGGGTTTCCCCACATTGGGGTTTATTTCTGAGTTTTATGGGTTATTGAATGTTGTCCATTGTGTTTATTTCCGCTGCATATTTGCTTAGCAATGTGTATTTCTGCTTATGGTAATTTCTGAATATGGGTTTGAGACATTTCGGAAGTTCATGAAAGAAAATTATCTCTAGGTTGCTAAGTGTTTGACAGAAATTTTAGCTTGTTGATTTTTGTCATTAAAATCTACATTTATGAGCTTATGTTATTGACAGACTAAATCGACAAAACAAACATGTTATACTTGTGCAACTGGAAGGTTAAGATCCAACGAGATTCCATCACATTGGTCTCATTTTAGAGGCATCCAGACATTGGCATTGATAGGGGCTCCTAGTTCGTTTCATCAAATTCCAGAAAATTGCTATTTTTAACAATTTGTTTTTTCCGATATCGAGAGACCAAGGGCCCTCATGTCAAAGATGATTACATATTCTTGATCCCTTTAAAAAAGCAAGTCCAACGAGACTGTTTTTAACTACATGTGAGATGATCAGTGTTGTCCGCTTTTAGCTTTTTTCTTTTTTAAGAGATACATCGATGCTCCATTTCTTCAGTGTTGTCCGCTTTTAGCTTTTTTATTTTTTAAGAGATACATTGATGCTCCATTTCTTCAGTGTTGCCGCCATATACACACCTGGGAGACGTGGAAGAAATCTTCAATCCACTCGGTGTATCCTTGGGGGCAAGTGAGAGTTAAGGTGTTGTCACCTAATCCTCAACTCCTCCGTCTAGGCCAACTCCTAGTTGCCAAGGGGGGTAGTCCCTAACAAAAATACTATGGCTTGATCTAAGCTAAGTACAGAAATGAAATCTAGGAGTTTATTATTTTTTCAAACCATAAACTAAATAAAACATGAAATAAACATTCACCACGATATATAATCAAATGAACATATACTTGCATCAAAAGGATACTAAGAGACAATTGTTAGGTGCAAGTTTCATTTAAATTAAATATAACCAATCTTGAAATGAAGCCTGTGGCTTTGCTGAGTGTGAAAATTGAGACCAGTGCCTTAAAGAGAATTGTGGGCAATGTAGTTCGAGTGTTTTATTAGGATAAATTAATGTTCAGTTAATGAAATGGTTTGTGCCTCCTTGGAGGTTAACTCTTTGCTTGGAAACTTGCGGAGAG
>ML792923.1:0-11708 GCA_009831015.1 Picea engelmannii
AGATTGAGGAAATCATGCACACAACATATGAAAGGAAGACAGGAGGTCCAAGGGAAGGAACATAAGGCAACACTCCAATCCAAATCAATGACAGTGTGGAACCTATAACCCCATGTGAGACTAGTACACCAAAATGAACACCAGCATTTAGACAATTGAATTTTAGTGGAAGAAAGATAGCAGGAAACACATCCAAATAGGGAGCAGCAACTGGAGGAGTCGGTTTAGGAAGTAACAATCAAATATCTACACCATGTGGAGGTATTGGTTCAACACACTTCAAAATGGAAAGACATGATCCCACGATCAGGTTACCAAAATTTTGGGGAGAGGCATCAGAGGATCCTGAAAATCACTTATTCATCTGTGAGAATATCTGGGAAGCAAAGAAAATCACAGATGAGGATACAAAAATTGTGCAGTTAGCTATCATGATAAGAGACCATGCATTGGATTGGTACATGAGCCTAGATGTAAACAGGCCACCAGGAGTAACAAGGACTATTGTAGATGTGAAGAAACTACTGATAAATGAATTTCAAAAGGCTAGCTCAGAAGATCAGTATATGAATGAGATGATTGAAATCAGGAAAAAACCAAGTGAGTCTGTTTCAGATATTGATTAGAGGTTTAAGAATCTCAAAGGTAAGTTGAAATATGTCATAATGGACATACAACACAGACATTTATTTGTGAACTCACTGTTACCACATTTGAAATACTCATTGATACAACAGAAGTTACAAACTCAGGAAGAGGCTCTCGAGGCAGCCTTACAACTGGAAGGGAACTAGTATCAGAAGACAAATATAGCAATAGAGGAGCTGAAGGAGGATCTGAAGAACCTAACATTTCAGATTAACCAGAATAAGGGAAAAGAGAAAAGAGAAGCTATTCGGTGTATCACATGCAGAACAAAAGGACACCATAAGAATGAATGTCCAACTTTTGTGTAGTACATGGCAATAGGAGTACCAAACCATTTTCCAATAGGAGGACCATGGTGTGATATTTGTAAAATGCATGGGCATGATCCATATCATTGTCCAATGATGCAGAAGTACCAGACAATACCCAAAATCTCATACGGTAATTTTTGCAAGTCAATAGGTCACGATGATAAAGATTGTAAGACAATGGATCTGATGAGAGAACGAACTTTACATACCTATAGGGTGCAAGTAGAAATGATGGCAGGACAAGTTGCACCTCAGTTCAACCAGGTACTACCACCATATAACAATGTGAAACAATAGTATAACATTGTGCAACCGCAACACAACAATGTGTAGCCACAATATAACCTCGCGCAATATAACCAGGTACCTCAGTACAAAGCACCACAAGGAGATCAGGTTAGATACGGAGGTGGAGGATGAGGAAGAGGAGGATTTGGACAAGGGAGAGGTCCAGTAGTGTGCCACAGGTACCAAGATATAGGACATTATGCAAGGGAGTGTCCACTTCCACCAGCGACATGTATGTATTGTCGCGCAACAAGCCATGATACATAGGATTGTCCAACACTCTTGTTAAAGATACAAGAAAATATGAATCAGAACAACCATAATGTCCATTGGATCTCCATAGAAGCCATGGATGATGGGAGAAACATCAATATATTCACTTGAGGAGGAGCCAAGACAGGAGTCGATGCAGTAAGACAAGATCTAGCATAACTTCAATAGGTGAAAAATAATATTGAACCATAGAATCATTTTGATGTGTGAAAAGAAAAGGAAACATTCGAGACAAGACAAGAGTTTCTCAAGCAAAATGTTGTGTCTACATCAGTTACACAGCAAAATTATAACTCTCCTATGTACGATATGCCTTCCTCTATGGACCACACCAGTGCAACACAACCTCTATTGCAAGTAAGTAACATAAATACTTTTTTTCAATCCTTTGTTAAATTATTGAATGACCCATCATCTGTCAAGATATTGAAAACTCTGATAGAAATATGTAATACATAGGTAGAAGGAAAATTAGAACAGAAAACAGTCAATCATCTCCATACAAGAAGAAGGACAAGTAGGGAATTCTGACTGAATGCTAACATTGGAGACTTTAATATGGGTGATATTATACTCGACTTAGGATCTGAAGTCAATGTTTTACCTAATAAGACATTGCAGTGCATGGGAGAACCCACATTAGGTTATTCACTTGTCCAGTTGAAATTAGCTAATCAACATGGAGTTTTACCAATTAGAAGGATTAAAGGTGTGATAGTGTACTTGGATGGAGTGCACACTATGGCATATTTTGAAGTAATAGAGATAGTAGATGGAACAACACCTTATCCATCATTGCTTGGACTGGATTGGGAATTTGATAATGAGGCCATAATCAACCTGAACAAAAGGAAAATGAAATTTGAATCAGGGGAATATAGATTCATTGCACGATTAGATCCTTTGGAAGGAGAAAGGTTTGTAGAACCCACTTTCTTAGATCTAGAGGAAATAAACTAGTTGTACAGAACCACTACACGAGAAGAAGATTATGTTAACCCAACTGCAGATGGGGTACTCATCTGGAGAAGCATCACATCATGTTCTTCTGAATCATATAAAGGTTTGGAGAATTGGCAGCAGAGATTACATCAGGTTTCCACAAGAAGGTGTGCAAGAATAGACCGCGTAGTAAGTTGGGTTGGTCCATAGATAAGGGAACCTCCCAGTTTTCATGGGGTAAATGAACTAGAGGAATTTCTGACAAAATATGAAGATGAAGTATTAGGAAATCAGAGGCTTTTATCCCTAGATATTTCACTCAAGGATGCACCTTCAATATGGTGGGGTGCACACAAAGAAACAATTCAGGACTGTTACCAATGTAAACAATTACTGCGCATTAGATTCGACGCAGAACAGTGGAGAAATAAAATTCATAGGTATGATGGGAAAGGAATACAAGCAAAACATTTTGAGAAGTGCAGAAAACAATGGAGGATGACACCACTAGAAGAATGACCTCATCACTTCATCCATACATTGGAAGTAATCCCATAGAATTGGTATGTAGACCAGGAGATGCGTAGAGGTACTACATAATGGACAACCTTGCAACAGAACTTTGTAGTAACTTTCTCATTTGAACATGAGAACCCCAACATTGATTCAAAACTGAAGAAGATACGAGGTGTGATATTTATTGATGAACCAGAGGTTCAACTCATGACAGAGTATCAACAACAGAACAAACAGACAGTGAAATAACTACTATCATGCTGTCATGTTGAATAGGAAGCACAAGATGAGGATGATTTGTGCAACATTCAAATTACTAAAATTGAAGGAGAAAGAGAGGTGGAAGGTCTATCTCTAGAGTCAGAAGTATTTGTTGCACCAATCAAGGTGAAGAAGGTCAATACTGAGACAATTGTAACCCTAAAATGGCAAGTATTAGAGACTATTGGGATGAACAAACAATAAAAAGAATAACAGAGTTACTACACAAATAAAGTGACTTATTCCCAACGAACTTTACATAGATGAAAGGCATAGCATGAGAGCTAGGAGAGATGAAGATACCTCTCAAAACTGAGGCAAGAACTGTTAGGCAGAGACCTTATAGAATGAATCCAATATATAATAAGAAAGTGAAGGAAGAAATTGACAGAATGTTGGAAACTGGTATAATAGAACCAATAGAGGAATCTGAATGGATAAGTCTTATGGTAGTCCAAGAAAAGAAACAAAGGGGGATAAGGATTTCTGTAGATCTGAGGAAACTTAATGATGTTTTCTTACATGACTCTTTCCTTACCCCTTTTACAGATGAAATCTTAGATTCTCAAGCTACCATCAGATCAAAATAGCTCCAAAGGACAGGTATAAGACTACTTTTTCTACAAAATGGGGATCCTACTAAAACAAGTCATGCCATTTGGGTTGAATAATTCACCAGCCATATTTTTAAGAGTAGTCATAGTTTATTTTAAAGAATTCATACATCAGTTTTTAGAAGTATATCTGGATGACTGGACTATATATAGTCTACTAAAAGACCATGTAGAAGTGTTAAGGCTAATGTTGGAAAGATGCAAGCAATGCCAGATCTCATTGAACATCAAGAAATGCATTTTTGGGACACCTTTTGGAATATTGTTGGAACATATAGTCTGTAAACAAGATTTACTAGTGGATCCTGATAAGATTACATTCATTGTCAATTTACCACCACCAAAGTCAGTACGCTAGTTGAGAGCAACACTGGGACATACAAACTATTACAGGAAATTTATAAAGGGGTATGCACAGATTATTGCGCCAAAGAAAAAACTGTTAAACAAGGATATCAGATTTCAGTGGAATGAGGACTATCAACAAGGGTTGGACACTTTAAATGAAATATGGTCACAACACCTATATTAGTATTCCCATATCGGGAAAAGATATTTCATGTGCATGTAGATGCATCAGCCATAGCACTTGGAGCAATTTTGGTGCAGCCAAGAGCAAGGGACTTTGACCAACCTATAGCATTTGCAAGAAGAAAATGGTTAGAATCAAAGCATAATTACAACACCACAAAAAGAGAAGACTTAGACATGGTATATGCACTTCATAAATTCGGGCACTATTTATTGGGGAAAAACTTTAAAATGTGTGTATATCATTCTACCCTCGAATACCTAGTCAACAAGCCAGTGTTGGGGGGGAGGATATGTAGATCGTTGTTGTTATTCCAAGAATTTTATTTCGAAGTGATATTCAAACCAGGGAGGTTGAATGCAGGACATGATCACCTATCAAGGGTAACTAATGGAGAAGAACCCACCAACTTGGAAGACAACTTTCCTGATGCACAGTTGTTTTCAGTAGAGATAGTTGATGAATACTTTGTTGATATTATTGAATACTTAAGTACAGGGGTTGAACCACAAGAGTTTATCACTACGCAGAAGAAGAATCTAGTAGTCAGAGATGCAAACTATCAACTTATTGCAAGAAACGTATATAACATGGGTGAAGATAGCATTTTGAGAATGTGTATTAGAACATTAAAGGCCCAGAATTTTGGTAGAAGCTCATGAAGGAATAGCTGGAGAACACTATGCAGAAAAAGATATCACGCATAAGGTATTGCATGCAAGATTATGGTGGCCAACAGACCATAGAGATGCCAAGGAATGTTTCCAGAAATGTGATGTATGTCAGAGGGTTGGAAAACCCAACAGAAGAGATGATATGCCTCTAAGGCCACAAGTAACTTTGGAAGTATTTGAAAAATGGGAAATAGACTTTGTGGGACCAATCAATCCACCAAAAAAAAGGTCAAGAGCTATATATATCATTACTATGACATAATATTTAACAAGATGGGAAGAAGCAGCACCAGTAAAATACTGCACCGCAGAGACATCAACACACTTCTTGTTTCAGTGAGAGATCATCATATTTGGATTTCCTAGGAATTTGATGAGTAATGAAGGCACTCACTTTATCAATAGTACCATCGGGGCTATGAGTAAGAAGTTTGAATTTTATCACCATAAGAGTACACCATGCCATCCTCAGGTAAATGGAACAATAGAATCCTTCAATAAGATCTTGGAAAATTCTTTGACAAAGATCTGAAATGTCAACATGGATGATTGGGACTTGAAAATACCAGCAGTATTATGGGCATATAGGACCACATGTAAGAATTTGACAGGACAGACACCATTCATATTGGTGTATGGGCAGGAAGCAATGGTACCATTAGAATTTCTAGTACCCAGTACGCGCATAGCAACAATTACCAACATGACAGAAAGAGGCACAATAAAAGAAAGGTTAAATCAACTAATGGAGATGGAATAGGACAAGATTCAGGAAGGATTTCACCAGGAAGTGCATAAAGCAAGAGACAAAGCCTGGCATGAAAAACATATTAAGAAGAAGATATTTAAGGAGGGATACATAGTCCTCCTCTATGAAAGTAAATATTTTCAACATCCTGGTAAGTTTAGAATGCATTGGCTAGGGCCATATGAAGTAAATAGTGTCACAGATGGGGGATATGTACAACTAAAGGACTTGGGAGGAACAAAACTAAAACGAATGATCAATGGGAGTCGATTGAAGCTGTATAGGGACAACTTACCTCCCAACTCTTAAAAGTTACAGCACCATGAGAAAGGAATGTATATAGTGTACTATAGCAGAGAGTAGGATAGAAAAATGAGAAAAGAAATAAAAAGGAGAAAAAGAGGGAAAAATAAATTAAAAAATTAAAAAGAAAGAAAATACAAAAATACTGGGAAACATCGCGTGCAAAAATTGTGGAATCAGTGCGACTAAAAGAAAAAGTGATCGCCCGCAACATATGGTTGATAGAAAGAAAAACATCGTGCAGTAAGGAAAATTCATGACACACTAAGGAAAAGTATAGCACACCGGAAAAGGGGCCAACAATCGAAAAATTGAAAAATGACAGTTAGGGGAAAAAGGGGCGAATTGGGGAATTTATGGAATTGAATGAAGCATACTCGACAAGCTTCAATGCATTAATAAAAACCAAAGAAACTTCTTCGAGATGATTTATGGAAATAATGACACCTTTTATATAAAGGAGAAACACGGGCCAAACAAGACTTATTGTGAAATTGCAAATTTGCAAACCTACAAAGCTAAAGGTGAGAGTTGAACAAGTGACTACAGAGATTCGGACCAGCTGAAGCTCAATACAGAAAGAAATAATTTCCCATGATGTCACCTTCAAAGGTTGGTGCACCAAGACAAACAACACACAAAAATAGAAGCAGCCTTAGGTCACCATAAGAAACTGTAGAGGCGGCGCAAGAAATGGCACAGGGAAAGGGAATTGTTGATGTCGACGCATTTCCCTCACCACAAATCAAACGAGTGATTTCCACACTGGTAGAATAAGAATAAAAATCCCCCACGACGACCAGGATGGAGATTGACATGCATGACAATGCGCAGGGGCACGAACTAGTCGCCATAGGCAACACACAGCAACTTGCGAGGGTCGAAGTAGCCCACAGAACAAATGGGGTGCCAACGAATAGACAAAGGTGGTTGGGCCGAAACCACATCTTGTGGTATGGTCTGCACAACAGGAGGAAGGAAAAGTTGAAGATATTACAAGGCAAACAAAGTCGGGCACGGAAGACAGAGATGTAGAGGCTCAAACCTCTAGCACACCGGTAAGAAGAAAGGGAAAAAATTCCATCACACGGTCCCCACGCAAGCAACCCGATGCAAAAATTGTACTACCATGCATTCCAGAGGGGGTGAAGGCCACGCCAACCCTACTAGGGTGCATGGAAAGGCTAATGTACTCGGACCACGACATGGCCGACATCGATAAATTCCCAAAAAAAATTCAACAAGTCTACATGGATAGCATTGGCACAAGCCCATTTGGAGACCCCAAGATGCAGCCAAAATAATGGGAGGCAGGCCTGGAAAATACAGCGATATTGAACCTTGTCGAGATTCCCCACTTTGCCAAGGGGGAATAAGTAAATAACTGTGTCAAGCAGTTGATGGAATTCCTTTATGGAGGATTCTTATGGATGGAAGAACCTATCTCCATCGATGTAGAACTCATCGTGTTCATCACAAGTCTGCCATCAATGGGTGAGAGTCTCGCGCAGTACCTAGATGAAAAAATAAAACAAAATTCTCTTGTTGAAGAAATGAAGAAAACATACAGGATAGAGAGAGGCTCATGTGGGATCATCATCAAAACAATCAACGACGCAGCCACCAGGATGGCCACAAAAATAATGGCGTGCAAATTGCTACGCAAGTACCGAAAAGAGGACGTCCATGCAGGGGTTTTCACAGCTGCAGCTCAATGTTCCAATGGCACCATGCTCAGTTGTGCCCCATATTTGCTAAACCTCTTCCTCAATGACTCCAAGGACGTGCGGGACTTGGGAATAAATTTCCACTATTCCTGGATGATAATTCTATAGCACTAATCGAGTGGAAGGAGCCTCTCTACTCTTATTTATGTGATAGAGCGTTGTCACATAGTGTGATACACATCCATGGGGAGCACGTCGAACCCCAAGAGAAGAAGTGGAAACGCAAGTACCTTTGTGACCTAAGCAACATCTAGGACAGTATATCCAACACTTGGAGGATCACTCTGGAAGTGGTTGTGCAATATCAAGGCATAGCTAGCTTCAGGGATATGCTCCACAATATGTGAATCTAGGCACGCAAGGATCCAACAAAAGAATGGTTGCAACTTCTGTTCTACATCAGGGCAGAAGAAGTTCAAATGGTGATACAAGACTGGAAGGATGACTGGAAGATCCCAATCGTTACCAAGGAAATTCCAAAGGGAAAGGAGGTAGAACCATGGTCATCTAATACACTGTTGGCAGCCAATTCACATTTTTATATTGTCCTTATAAGCTGCCTACACCAGTGTTTTGCAAACCTTGATTTTCGTCGCAATATTTGGAATAAAACGACATTATTATTTCGTGCATTTGCACACTCACCTTTGTTCTCGTTTTCACAACTGCAAGCATGAAAACTTTGATTTCGAAGTCATTTTAAAAACGTCGCTGGATTGATATGATCACTCTTGTCTCTATGCTCATTGCATTTCAAATTTACTTATTGTTATACAATTGGAAAGACTCCAAGATTCTTTACTCATTTGGCATTTCTGTTGTTAATATGATTTCCATTTTTATGAGATTGTGACGATTTGTTAAGGAGTGTGATCCAATCGTTGATTTATTGGTGGCTTGATGTTTGATCGAGTTTGTGATGCATGGATGGTTTGGTTTCTATAGCCTTTGATCGATTCCCTTGATACATTGTTTTCATGAAAATACATTGGTGTTGTGGTTAGACCCTTACTATAAATTATTCCATACAACACATGATCGAACCCTTGATGATTTCAAATTATCATTTTGGTTTTAAACTATGCTAAACTATGACTATTGCTTGCGCAAGTGTTTGGTCAACTTATCGAAGATTTCATTGGTTAATTAAATGGCATGATTTTTAACATATGAAACAGAAATATTTGAGTGGTTATATGCACCATCGGTTGTACTATGAGATATGACTGTTTTGCATGGGCCGAAATAGCTCCACCACCTTCGCACGTTCGGTCATAAATGTTTTCCCCCTATCCTGGGTCATCCCTGGTGTTTTTGGGTAAGCCTGTGAACATTCTGCCCCTGCGTATACTCTGTTCGAACCCTAGCCCCTGCATCCTACTCACCGTGTGCTCCTGTCTATGGCACCGGTGGTTCTCATAGAGCCGAATGGTAGCCAAGCTCTTTTTCTATTCGATAATGCCCGTAAAGATTTAGAAAACAATGGTTGGTTGGTTTTATACAGAGGTTCGAGGGTTTCAACCTTTTTGTTGCACAGCAATTTGCCCTTACCTTTGGCAGGTGTAGGGCTAAAATCGGTGACATACAGCTTGAGTTGAATGAAGAATTCATAAGCTCTGCTACAGGATTGTCGGCCACAGGGGAAAGATGGTTCAAAAACTCCAAAGTCAACGAGGTGTCGTGGCCTTTGCTATTCGTATCATGAAAGGTTGTGTCATGTGATAAAGGTATCCTTGTTTCCACCCTCAAACCCAGGTGGCACAATCTTTTGGTAATAGTTAAACAGTTTGTGACCTGTGAAGGTCAGTATGGCTTGGTGTTTTTATATCACCCCCGGTTATTGATGAATTTCATGGGCTATCCTTTGAACATGCCGCATTACTTCTTGTGTAGTCTTTACAAGATGTCTAAGAGGTTCAAACGCGAGAAGGCTGATAGCAGCTTGTTTCATCACGGCTTAATTAGAATCATCGTCATCCACCATTTGAGCCTTCATGGCAATAATTGGCAAGCCTTTCTATCTCGAAATGGCTCTGTTAATCCAAGGTCTGTCCAAATTGACAAGGTTGTGGTCAGTGAGACTGTGGTCGGGCCTGCCGTGCCATTTCATATCCTCCTACCCCCTGCCAAACCCTCGGTTTTCCCTGACATCAACCTACCTGACATCATAACAGACAAGATTGAGGCTGTCAAGAAGCCTGTGAGTAAGAAAGTCAAGGTTAATCCTACTGTCGACAGCAAGGGTAAGAAAAATGCTCAATTGATATCGAGACTTTCCCGGAACAAACCCAAACAGAACGTCGACCAAAAGCCCATAGTTATGAGAGAAGACTCTGACTCCGATATCGAGCGTTTCCTAGCTGAAGAGTACCCCTATTCCCATGGCCTATGCTCCAAGCAACCCTATGATTATGTCTATAATTTTCCCCCGTGCCTAAAAAACAACCCTAACTACCCAGGAATCAAGCTGCTCAATGAAACCCCTGGTGGCTTACACAAACCCTCGCCTATGTTATCCAAGCCCGAGCAAACATCATGTATCCAATGTAATGCTTGGCTAGAGCGTTATTACGCCGACGTCCCCCTATTGCAATCAAAGATCAAAGCATTAGAAGAACAGGTGACAGTGCTGGCAAAGGAGAACGATAGGCTATGGACTAATGACAAAAAACAAAAAACCATCGGCTCGATTGTTTTCAGGAATGTCGAAGCTGCAACAGCCTTCGTCAATTCCAAATTATCATGACCGAGTTGTTTTCTGATTGCCCAGGTATGAATTTCAATATGAATTTTTCTTTGTAAGTTTGATTGAATTAATATAAAGGATTCGGTTTTTCTTTCCAGTTAGCTCTGTTCCTTTTAATACATTTGAAATGATTATGTTATAGTTTGATCATCAAAACAGTTATGTTGTGGATCCTGTACAGTAGATTTGTTTTACTAAACTCAAATACAGCTATGATTTGGTTATGCAATTTTGTCATGTCCAACTTAGTATAAGCAATTGATTGGTTTTTTATTCGGTTTGTTTTGTGTTTGAATCAATTCTATTCGTCTGATTTAGGATAGTCGATTTGGTTTGATTTCGATTAGTTTCGTTCGTTCCTAATAAACTCAAAACAACCCTGTCGACTTCGATTAACCAGGAATGACTCTGTTTGGTATTAAATCGATATTCTCGTTTGGATTTTGGATTACATTTGACCTGTGCTGAAGATCTATTTGCTAAGATCGTGGAGTTGTGTTGATTCATAACGATTCTATCAGCTTCAAACTGTTTCGATTCGTTCTTGTTTGATTTGATTTGCAAGTGATTGTTGTGTGCCACGATTAGCATGATCGTTTGTATATGTTTAATATATTTATATCAATTTGAAAAACGATCTTGTTGATTTCATTTTGGATACGAAAACGATTTTGTTAATGGAGAAGGCGACATAAACTATTGCATTGAAAATTTGTTTAGTTGGTTACAGTTTGTGTCGATTTCAATTGATTTATGAAAATGATTTCATTACTGTCGAGTTATCTAAGCGATTATGTTTACCCAAAATGATGATAACAAATTGAACAGAGTACATGTATCTCTGTTATCATTCGATCGATCACAATCTCATTTGCTCTCAAATTAGCATAACAGTTTTTTATTTGAATGATTCATTTGGTTTCCAATTAGCAACTAAGTTTTTGTTTATTAGTTTGAATATAATTCTGTTAAGATTTGAATTGGTTTTAAAGAAATTCTGTGTTAAATTTAGACCAGCTACAGAATCGCAAGATTCTGTAGCTAGTCTTAGAAATTAGATTTTTGTCAATTTCATCAATAAAATATCCTCTAATATTGTCTATTCTTGTCCTCTTTCAGGTGCAT
>ML792923.1:48197-82461 GCA_009831015.1 Picea engelmannii
TGCACTCTCCACCTTCTTCACACATGAATCACCTTCAACAACAGCAACCACAACAACTCCAACAGCAACCACCCCCGCATCTCTTCTTTGTATCGTGTACTTATAGCTTCTGTGCATCTTGTGCATGCAATGCACGCAATACCTCTGCATACTCACACTGCGCTGATATCCTCCACCTCTCGAGTGCTCTGCCTGATCATCGCAACTCTTTAGTTTCTCTGGTGGTTCCCACCACGCATCCAGCATCACTGGGTGTTATGCTGAGATTCATTTTTCTCTCTGGCAGTTGAGACTCTTCATCTTCTATGTTACAGTTGAGCTCACCCTCTCTATTTCAGCTACAGGTTCCAACCCTCTTCCAGCTGTCAATCGCCCCTATGACCTATCTTCATCCCATTGGAAGATTCCTAGAGACTCTTCAACTCCTCTAGCAGAAACCATCAATGGTTTCTAGCAATTACACTATGAGGAGCAAGATTATCCCTCCGATTATGCTCACATTCACCTACACCGTTGGATTAACTCTGAAGGGTATTGTTGTTATTTACCCATTTTTCACTTTCGCAATTTAGAGATTCTGCGATGAGACATCTTGACTCTCCATGTCACGAGCTTCGAAAAAGAGATTGGCTGCTCTAGCTTCCTCCTCTACGTGACCACAGGTGGTGACCACCGGTTACAGTGACAATTCACCTTTTCAGTATTTCGGCATTCATATGATCTAGTGTCTCGACATTCCCAGATGCGATCCCCAAAATTCTAAGGTGGAGCTCATCTGCACTAGGTCCTTCCTCCATGTGACCACACACAGTGACCACAGGCTGCGCTAAAAGGCGCTTCAAACTCATGATCTTCATCGAACCTGATCGACGTTCCACGATCTCGATGAATCAATGGTCCAGATATTTTTGCGATCTCACATTTCACTGTTCCTTAGATGGAGGTTCTCGTCACTCCAAGTCGCGATAGGTGAAACTCCGAGATGGAGCTCAAATCGACAGTCCACGTTCTTGGTGATTTGACAGTCCAAATCTTATCGTGAATTCGCATCTCGTGATTCCTATGATAGAGGTTCTCGTCACTCCAAGTCGCGATAGGCGAAGATCCAAGATGGAGCTTAGATCAACGGTCCAGAATCCTTGTTGATCTGATGGTCAAGATATTTTCTTGATCTCACGTATCGCGAGTTTGAATCTCTTTCCTTTAGATTTCTCAATCTGTGAAACTCCGAAATGGATTCTTTGTGGTGCTCTGATTTTTTGCCACGTGTCCTTTTGATCCAACGGTCGACGACTATCCTTTCTGGCGTGGTCTACCATATTCACCTCCTGGATCTGATGGCCTAGATCACACCTTGATCCAACGTCTAGGATCATTTCTCCATTTCGCATTTCGCAATTTCGTCACTTCAGATTTTGCCACTTCGCGATTTCGTCACTTCGCGATTTCGCCTTCTTATGATGAAGGGTCTCAAGCCTTCAAGTCCCGATCTATGAAAATCTGAAATGGAGTCAGACCAACATATTTCGGCATTTCGCAGTTCGCCTCTTCTTTCTCTTTAATGAACATGAAGGTTCTCCCTAATCCAATGATGGTTGGATCTTACGCTCAGATCTGACGCCTAAGATCTATCCTCCTCTTCTGCATGTTCTTCTTGTTTGAATTCATATCTGACGGTCATCGGGGATTTGGGATGGGGTCCAACAATCGCTGATGCTCCTCCTCTTCCATTATCACTGCACTGTTGATCATGTTGATCTTTGTCATCGATGTTCTTGCCATCAATGCACACTTTGATCCTGCCATCAATGACAAGCTCACTTTGCATGTTAAACCTGCCAACAATCCTCTGCACTATCTCTTCTAAAATTATCGAGCTTGCTCTACAGCGTCTTCCTAAAATAATTCTGATACTTCTTCTTGTACTCATGCCATCTTCGTTGTTGTACCTGCCATCAATGACAAGCATATGTTGCCTGTTAAATATTTACCAACATAGTCCAAATATATATCACATGAGAACGTATATTCACAATCGTTCATTATTATCACATTATATTCTACATGCACTTAAATGATGACAAGGAAATAAACCTTCCATTCTATTTTCTTAAAATCCTAACTAAAATTTCCAAGAGAATCCAGAATTCCCGAGAATCTGCTCATAGAAGCCTATATCACCAGGGGTTCATTAAAATATTGGTTCTCTTTGATTTGAATGAATTGGAAATTCCCTGGACAAAGTTTCAGGTGTCTTTAGGGTTACAGGAAGAACATGAAGTTAATAAACATGCAAAATAACAAAAGGACAATGTTAGCCATGCAGCTAGGGTTTCTCCTGAACCTGGGAGCTCATCTAAAGCCACCCAGAGAGCCAAGGAGAAGACATCACCTAAAGACGAGAGGACATGATCAAGGAAACCAAGATTAATTACTCCACCAAGAGAGGAAACTCCTCAAAGACAATTGAGGTCCTCCACACAAAAAAAGAGGGAAAGGGAAAGTGGCAAGGTATATGTCAGAAACTATATCAGACAAGAAAAATAACAGGCCAGCCTAGCAGGCCAATTGTCTCTTGAACATGTTGAAGATAAACCTATACCCACTATTTTGCAGGTAGACATAACTCCCAAGATAAAACAATGATACAGAGGAGGACTAAGCAAGCTAGTCTTTATGTTATTGTAGCGAAATTTGTGTCATTTGAAGATTCCCCTATGGCCAAATAGAGAAAAAAATATAAAGGTGATCCAGGTCCCTAGAATTCTGAAAAAAACCATCACAAAAACTAGGTTCACAAACCAGTTGAGGTTAAATTACAAGGCATTGTTTGATCCATCCTTAAAAGACCAAAATCCCATAGTAATTAAAGATTAGGATACTGATGAATACCTCTCCAAATTTTCCAATATGGACGAGATGGTTATACATACATTGAATGGGATGATAGGGAATAATGCCAAGAAGAAATGCATTAAAGGGGAGACCTCGGGTGTCAAATATGTTGTTGTGAAAAAGGAATACACTACTGATCCAAAATCAGAGAAAAATGTGGTGGACACTAGTCCAAACCTTGATCAGGATTCAATGACATAAGTCCAAATACAGAGCATGTCCCCGAGAAGATTTTAGAGGATATTAAACTAGAGTTAAAAGGGGAAATATTAATGGTTTAGAAACCTATGAGAGACACCACTAATAAAAGGCCTGAGAAAAGTCTCGGATATGAAATGAGATCAAGGAAATCCAAGCTTTCCAACAATCTCAATAAACATGTTGTTGAGGAAGAGCATGGGATCAAATTTGGCAGCAAAGTAAAGGTAGAAGTCAAGCCAAAAATTGAATATAACAAGGAGATAGATGACAACACCCACCAAGTGCAATCTCTCAAGCAACAAAATGATGACATGAGGCAACAAATCCAAAATCTGAGGCAACAAAACTAGGCTCTTGAGATGCAACACACAAAGCTACAGAAAAATTATCAAAAGCTACAAAATAAACACCAGAAAACATTCTTGTTCTTGAAAGGGATTATCTAAATGTCTAATTTTGTAAAAAGGTAAAGGAATTTGAGGTCTGTGCCAGTTTAGTTTACCACTTTTCAATATTTTTCTCTAGGTTTTTATGTGCATGGGAATCATGCAAAGTCAACTGCCAATTACCACTTATAAAGACACTTGTTATACATAGTTTCCACTTTAGTTATCGACATTAATTCCAGTTGCACTGATAGATGGTTTTTAGTTTAGTTAGAGGTATTGCTGCCACTTGTAATTTTTTATAAGAACAATATTTGTTGTTAAGGTCAAATTGATGGGGATTTATCCCTATGAACTGACACTTCAACTCAACTCCACTTAGTTTAAGGAAATGTTTACAAGTTGTATTTAGGAAGTAGCAATGAAGTTGTATCTATAGGATCTAGTTGTAATGTAAAGTTGAACTTTAGAACTTAGATCCTATATAGGTGATTGAACCCTCTCTTAACGAGGATAAATAGAGAAATCTATGAATGTAAAAGGGTTCAGTTTTTGGGGGTATCAAACATCAGGATTTGGTTGTGCTTTGAAGTATCCAATTGCTAAGTTTTTTCCACCTGGTGAATATAAATTATGGTGATAGACTATTTTCTCTTCAACTCTTTTTCGTCTTCTTATATTATCCGAATGCAAATTGGAATGTATGCAAAGCATTGTTTCTTTCCTTTCAACTATTGTTTCAATGAACTCTTTATTGTAATACAACCTGATTTCAGCTATTGTTCAGTGAATTGTTTATTGTCATGCAACCTGTTTGGAGGATTTGTGTTTAGATACATATTTTAGATTTGAAATATCATTTTAAGTCTCAAAGTTCATATAGCAAGTGACAAAATGTATGCTTATTAGTATTTCTGCTGGTTTTATCTCTACATCTTTATTTATTTACCAGAATGCATGCCACCATCTAAGGATAAATTGGTAGTTGACGATTGTTAAATATCCCAACTAGATCCCTGTCCTTGAAAACCCATCTATCATTTGGCCATCAAAACCAACAAACTTAATCCATAAAAACCAATATTTCCAAAAACTGAGGTGGCCTAGCTCTACCCTCTAGCATTCAGGTGCAGACCTTAGGACCAACATAATTATAGACCAACCCATAGGATCATCTATATATAACCCAAAGAATAACTAACTTCCATAACATAATGAACACGTAGAGTCCACTTTGATTACCTTAAGTATGCCTAGAGGTCATGATTTTTTTCTACTTTATTCTACTTTATCAGTTATCTACTATGATCCTACCTTACTTTCATGGATTGACCCAAGTTCAGGTTTCACAAGATCCCAACAAAATTTCTCTAAAACTATCAGCCCCTCTGGTAAACTAGAAGGCAACGCGGCACATAGAGTGTACTGCGTAGTCTCACCGGAGATATCTCTATGGGTGGCGGCAATACTCAGGTATTTGTAGCCTAGGAATGAGTGGAGATATGTGGTTGTACCTTGTAATCTTTATTTATTCAATCTAACATATGATTAGAGTAGTCATTCTATTCATGCATGTGAAATATCGGATCTAACTAGTTACTTCATTCATTCATCTAACATTCAATACTTAACAACAATATAGATGCATAAATTCAATCACACAACACAAGTGTTACCATAGTTCACCCCCTCCTAGGATATGTCCACAAAGATTTGGCTCTCAAGCTATTTTATTATGTTTCAGTGATATGTCACGCCACGCGTGCTTACAATCTTGGATCTTACACTCTCAACAGGCTCCTCAATCCATGTGAGGCTGACTAGATTGCACCAGGCTCCTCAGCCTGCGATCTAACCCTCAGGGTCGAGTCGCGCACTACTTCTCTGTTCATTATATTACATAATAGTATAGTTCTTACAGACCTTACAAATTTTGGACTCTCCTTGCTTTCCACCGGTCTCTCTGCCACCCCCTCATATTTTTTCTCTGTCCCCTAAGTACTACTTATTTATATTATTGGCTCATCAGCCATTACAATACATTTCAAAAAGCCTAACCCTGTCGTTGTTAGGTCTTCCTTGCATGCGTGCCTCGCATGCTTCCCTCGCATGTGTTTCTTTTCCTTCCAGTTTTCCTTTCTTCCCTTTGTGCTTATCTTCCCAAAAATAGCCTTTTCTCCTGACTAGGTCTGCATCCAACAAGCCCCCAACACTGACATGTGGCTCATCCTCAGCCACCTAAGATTTTTGCGCTTCTTCAAGATATCCTACGAGATTATGGAACTTATCTATGAGTTCGCGCTCTTTTATTTGAGCGCATCCAACACTTGCGTTGTGATCTCCTCATTGATCATTCCTGCGCACTCTGCCTGAGTTTGCACCATGTTCTTCTTTGCATCTTCTTCCTGCGCAATGACCTTCGTTGCTAGCTCTTGGAGCGGTTCCATTTGAGCTTGTTGATACCTCTTCTGTGTCTGCGCAGCTATTAGCTCTGCTTGCATCTTCTTCATGTCTTGTACTCCTTTGAGGCACTCGATGATCTTCATTGTTTTCTGCCTCTGCTTGAGGTCCTGGATAGTTGTTCTTATATTTTCCTCTTCCTGGTCCCAGTGCTGGACCTATTGATCCTCCTCCAATTTTGTCCATAGTTGTGTTTCTCTATCAAACAAGTCGACAGCTACATTGACTTGTCGTTCCATTTCCTCCATATTCCATGTTGCTTCCTGCTTCCTTTGTTCCTTCACCTCCAGGAGAGTGGTAGGGATGAGTTGTTCCTGGAAGTTCTCGATTGCATGTCGGTATTGATCAATTGTTTGCACAAACTAATCAATTTTTTGTGTTGTCGTGGGCTCTGCTATTTGTGCGCTTTTTGGGATTTTTTCATAGGCTACAGCCACTCCTTTCTCGAGGCTATCTGCGTGATATTTCTCGTCTTTGGTCTCGAGATTGACTTGCTCAAGCACCAACTCCAACTCCTTTATGTTTTCCTTTTTGTGATGCAACTCTATTGCATCTATGTGTGCATGCGACTGTACCTCATGCGTGACACTGACTTGCAGTTTGTTAAGTACCTTGGTTGGTATCCACCCCATTACCAATTGTATCTGCACCAGATCTTTCAAGGGTGTCTGACCTACAATCTCATCCATGTGCATCATGTTGGGTGTAATGTGGAAAGTTGTGCTCACCTGTGCTATCATCTGGATCATATCATGTTCGCTCGGCATAGCCTTGGATCCTACTTTTGATGTTGCGCGGAATGTCTCTGTTCCCCTGCCTGCGCTCTGTGCTTCTCTGATATACTCTAGGACCTGCCTCATGTCGGCCAAACCGTCCTGAATTCAGTCCCTTTGGTGTTGGGCGTCTTCAAACTCCTCAACTTCTCGGACATGGGCTCGTTCAGCCACGAGGTCCGCGTCATCCTCGGCGATTGTATATTCCAGTGGCATCTTGTGTGCCTTGGCCTTCTTGCGCGCACCACTAGTGTGTATGATCGGCCTCTTGGTCTAGCCTTGTTCATGTTGGGTATCACTTGATGTGGTTCCTTGTGTTGTCTCATCCCATTTCTCATGTTGTTACGGTGCCTAGATGGTGTCCTTTTTCATTGCCTGGGTACCTTTATTTGGTGCACCCCCTTTCTTTTGTTGTCTCAGCTTCTGACTTGGATTTGGTTTCTTCGGCGCAGATTTATCTCCGATAGGTGTTTTTTCTTTCCCTGCATCTACCTCCTTATCAGTGGGCATATCTTTATTCATAACTGGAACTCTCCAATCATCTTGCCAATACTTGATGGCCATCTCTACATCCTCTTCCTTGACGCAGTAGCGCAATTGTATCCATTCCTTCTCAGGATCCCTTCGTGCTTGGATCCATATGCTATTCCTAGTCACTTTAAAGTTAGTGATGCCTTGATATTGTGCGACCACCTATGGAGTAATCCTCCAAGTGTTGGCAAAGCTTTCTTGCAGGTCATTGTAATATCCTGTGAACATGCTTGCATTTGCACTTCTGGTTTTGGAGTCGGAAGTGCTCCCCAACGATACGTATTATGTTGTGTGGAAATGACTGGTTCACTCACAAAACTATGTATACTTAGTCTCCCTCCATCCGATCAGGGCGATCAAGATGAGTATCCAAGGGTAGTGAAACTCTATCCCAGGTCCTACGCATCTTTGCAGTCCGCGAGGAACAAGTTTAACAAGTGTTAGCACTCTGTAATTTCTCGGGCTGAAGGAGAAATTGACAGAGGTAACCAAAAAACACTTTGATTCAAGGATATATCCCTCCAAGACTCGGAGAGGGATCTCTCTATATGATTTAACTTTGTTTGAATTGAATATTAGGCTAGGTATGAGGATAGAAGGTTTGTTTTTGAGTTTTTTGGGTTGGGACAGCAAAAGAGGACCATTGGGTAAAATGGATTCAAAGGTTAAAGCTAATCAAATGAATGAATAATTGAGATCATATGTAACTATGCAAGGCAATCATGTCAGTGGATCATTATAGATTGTGAGATGGAAAAGAGGAAAGATCAGAGATCACTTCGAATGCAGAGCAGTGCTTATCTGAATTCTACATCCAAACTTCAGAAGAAAACATAAATATTGTTTCAAGTCAAAACAGGGTGTTTGAGATAAATCATGAACTTCACCTTCTTGTAAACAATAAAGAAAGAAACATAATGTGAAACCAGAGAGAAAACAAATTACATAAAGAAGCACTTCACCACATAATCATGACATGAGAATCTGAAAACATAGTGTCTTTGTATTCAGTCAAAAAGGGTCTTTGTTAACCTCCTGAACATCTTTACAATACATGATGGTATTTCAATACCATCCATCTCTTCAAAGTCCAACTGATCAAGCCCTAATACTTCGAATTCTGAAGTATTTATAAATTATTTACAATGATCCTGTCATTAATGAGCAGAATTGAATTTAAGCAAATCTAAACCAATTCAATTTTGGATTACAAAGAAATAGAGATCATTGAGATTCATTCAGAGATCCGGCGTTGTTTTTATGGGATCTGTGGATAATCTGTGCCTTTGAATTCGCCCTTTTTCCCGTTTGTCCTTTGACTTTTCTGCCTCTTAAATTTCTGAAAAATATGGTTCTATGGAATCTCCATTTCTCCCAATATGAGATATATGTGTAAACACGGGGGGAGTTTTTTGTATATGAGCATGTTCTGGAAAAAAACCTCTTTCATTTTTTCCAAATCCATCTCCAGATCACCGAAACAACTCCCACAAAATCATGATTGAAACAAGAAAAAATGGAAGCCTGAAAACTAGGGCTCAAATATGGCTTTGATTCTCCCAACTTCTCACACATGTGTAAATTATGAGAGAGGTTTTTGTTCTTCAGCCTGTTTTGAACAAAAACCTTTCTCAGATTTTGAAAATTCATCCCCGTTTTCCCGGATTCACTCTCGGAAGTTGACTGGTAAAACTGGCAAAAAAGCGGTTTTTTTTTAATTTGGGGGAGGCGGTTTTGCAGAGGGGAAAGTAGTTTTCGGACCCCCTGAGGTGGTAAATGGTATTGGGAGGGGGCTCTGAGTTCACCATATGGTGACACCCATCCTCAAGTAAACTGCTTACTCATACCCGCTTGTGATCGAGTGATGTAAGGGGGGGGTTCGAGTTATAAGGAAAAAGGTAGGTGGGTGTAGACTTAGGATTAATGTTTTTAGTTTTTATTTATTTCGTTTTTTTTTTTTTTTTTAATTTTTGTTTTTAAATCTATTACGTGTTTTTAATTTAGTTTTAGTTTTTATTTTTATGATTTAAGTTTTATTTTAATGTTTTTTGTTTTATTTAATTTTTGTTTTTTTATTATTTGTTTTTTAATTAATGTATTATATTATTGTTTTCTTTTTTTAATTTGTTTTTAATTTATATATTTTATATTTTATTTTATCGTTTAACTTATTATATGTNTTTTTTTTTTTTTTTAATTTTTGTTTTTAAATCTATTACGTGTTTTTAATTTAGTTTTAGTTTTTATTTTTATGATTTAAGTTTTATTTTAATGTTTTGTGTTTTATTTAATTTTTGTTTTTTTATTATTTGTTTTTTAATTAATGTATTATATTATTGTTTTCTTTTTTTAATTTGTTTTTAATTTATATATTTTATATTTTATTTTATCGTTTAACTTATTATATGTATTAACTTATTTTATTATTATAGTAACCTAAATATATTTTATTTAATTACTAACCTCATTAACCTATTTACTAACTTAAACAAATAACTTAATTACTCATTATTAATAAATAAATAATTAATCTAATTATTATTTTATTATTAATTATCTTATTAAAATGATCTAATTAAAATAACTTTATTAGGCTAATAAGCATTAGAAAACACCACTAACCATTTATTATTAACCTAATATTTTTTATCCTAAGTTTGTTTATGCAGGGATGAGTGGTGGGCGAGATGTAGCCAATGGGATAAATGGACAAGGGAGTGAGTGGCGCAGAGGTGGATGAAGGATGCAACAGGGTGATGAAGGATCGAGCAAAATGGATGGAGGGGGAAATGGAATCAACTGAGCCCAGCAAGCCAAATGTCTTCATCATGGGAGCAACGCCAAATAAGCAACTGAAGAATCAAGTTACCTATGATTATAGGACCCCAACATAGACTCCACCTGGGGATGGCGGCTCGTTCAGGAGGTGACAAGAACCACTGAAATTTGAACATGCAGACCAGTGCTTTATTCGTTGGGCCATGGAGTCACTACAACTACAATCTTTGAACTGGCTCAAATTAGACTAAACAGTAAACTATATACTATCAACTGCAACTCTACTCAAAACCATACAATGTTGAAAAATATGCTCAAATGAATAAGCTTATTCAAAACTACTACCTACCCTATACTGCTGATAATTTTGTTGTTCTAAATGATACAATAATGTCAGTGCATCCAGTCAAGCAACTGCTCTAATAACTCTGCTCTTTCATTGTTTTTAACCAATATCAGAAATAGAACTTGCATGGGCAACACAAATTGGTTTCCAACCTGATCTTCACAACACAAAACCCTGGGACTGTGGATAATTAGAGAAACTTTAGGTATCAATGGGAATTCTGAAAAGAATAGCTCCTCCATATAGACAGCTATAGGATCATAATATACATGACCTATCTCCTGATGTTCAAATTTAACCAACTCAACTTCATGATTTGATGTTGTAGTTATGCTATTTGCATCCTCATGCACTTCCTGACATGGATGCAACTTTTCTGATGGGCTTTGAAATGATACTTCTGTTGAACACAATGATGAAGTTGATTGTCTGATCATATCAAAATCATATATGTTTTTCATCCCATGACTAGCAAATGAAAAAGGACTCTATCTGCACATGTCAACCAATACCTCTATTATTGGATCTTGTAGCAAATGAGGTAGTTGTTGCATTGGTTGTAGTGAAACATTATAATCTTTCATGTATTCATCATTCAGAATATGACCAAAATTTCCTTTCAAAATCTGAAATGAATTTGAGCATAATGGTATAGAATCAAAAAGGATCAAGTCATCATCTATTTCAGCCTCCGTGATTTCATCTGAAATTTGACATTCGAGATGACTCAAGGGCTGGACGTATGGATCTAAAATAGGTTCTTTATTGTCCATGATTTCCTCATCCGATTGGTAAGAGAGTTCTCCAATCCTACTGTTAACAATTTTCTTATAATTTTTTCTCAGAAGTGAGGCAAAACACAGAGGAAGGCATTTTACACTTACTTGAAAATTTTCTACATTATCCTCTTTGCAATCTTTCTTAGTATGCAGAGTTTGATTGCCTTTTTTGTACTGTGATAATTGGGCTTCTTCTTCCCATGAAGATAGTGTTGGTTGCTTTGGACAATCAAGCTTAATCTCAACCATATAATTCTCATCCTGGTGATCATATCCGGGAAGATCTTCTATATATGCAAGGTCATCAAACATGCACATTATCTCAGGAGATTTTTCCACCACCATCTGATTTTGAACTTCATCTTTAGCTATGTTGTGAATTGAGTACATGGAATAGTCTAGAATATCGAGGTTGAGATGAAAAATTCTTGGGGACATTGATCCTTTTCCTTTCTGGAACTAATGGAACATGAGGTCTTTAAACAGAAAGTGCATATTTCCTAATAATCTTGTGCATCACTTCATTGATTGTATTTGTCAAAATATCTAGTTTTATCTCTGAAGATATCAAGTGTTCCTTTTTTTGTTTTATCCTTCATCATTTCTTTTAACTTTGCCTTTTTGTTTAGTAGATTAGCTTCCACATCAACTGCAATCTTTTGCATTTCTTCAAGGGTTGCAGTGTTTTGTTCTTTTAATTGGAATGTCATCTATGGATCAAATGCATTTGGGTAATGCAAAAGGGTTAATCTTGGGGGTGGCCTTATATCAACAGGCATTGCATGATACACCTTATTGAACCTAGATGAAAAGTGGTGTATTGTCTCCCCTGGTTGTCTTTTTAAATGGTCATATTATTCTAAGATGAGAAAGACATTTCCCCTGATCACTTGTCTATCCAGGAAAATTTTCACAAATTGATGAAAATTATCAATGCTTGCAGCTGGAAGATTCTTAAGCCAATTTTTAACTTTACCTTGCAATGATAGGGAAAACATCCTGATATAGACATCATCTTATTCCACCTCAAATTGATTAAGAAAATATTCAAGACTTTGGATGTGCTTTTCAATAGTGATCTTCACATTTTCTCCATCAAACCTGGGCATATTATTGCTATAATTGGCAAGGAGGTCATGGAGAATAGGAGGCAAAACTAGAGGCTTGTATCTGTCTGGGATTTTTACAGGTATAGGAGGTAAAGCAGGGGGCTTGTAACCATCTGGAGATTTAGAAAGAGTAGGAGATAAAGCATGAGGCTCATGTCTCACTGGGATTTCTACAGGTGTATCTGGGATGTGCACAGGTGTATGAGTATGTGCATGATCCACAACTTGGGGCTTAGTCTCTTGAGGCTCATCAATTTGCAAATGTACTCTTGACCAGGATCAGAATAAGATAGAACATAATTATAGATAAAACCAAAAATGTCTTGAATACAATTTGGGCTTGAATACCTGATCTTTCCAGGTTGCTTGGTCATATTTCAGGTTCTTCCTCCATTGGAGTCTTCGAAATGGAGTTGATTGGAGTCGCCAAGTGAATGATTCCATCCTTCTTATGTCTGATCACTATCCACCATCAGTAATCAGATCTGGAACTTATTATGCTTTCTGAGGAACTTCCCCAGTATGGTCGCCATTATTTTAGCACTCCGTAATTTCTTAGGCTGAAGGATAAATTGACAGAGGTAACCAAAAAACCACTTTGAGTCAAGGATCTAGCCCTCCAAGACTTAGAGAGGGATCTCTCTGTATTATTTAACTTTGTTTGAATTGAATATTAGACTAGGTATGAGGATAGAAGGTTTGTTTTTGGGTTTTTTGGGTTGGGACAGCAAAAGAAGACCATTGGGAAAAATGGATCCAAAAGTTAAAGCTAATCAAATGAATGAATAAATGAGATCATATGTAACCAGGCAAGGCAGCCATGGCAGTGGATCATTATAGATTGTGAGATGGAAAAGAGGAAAAGATCAGAGGTCACTTCGAATGCAGAGCAGTGCTTATCTAAATTCTACATCCAAACTTTAGAAGAAAACATAAATATTGTTTCAATCCAGAACAGGGTGTTTGAGACAAATCCTGAACTTAATCTTCTTGTAAACAATAACGAAAGAAACATAATGTGAAACCAGAGATAAAACAAATTACATAAAGAAGCACTTCACCACATAATCATGACACAAGAATCTGGAAACATAGTGTCTTTGTATTCAGTCAAAAAGGGTCTTTGTTAACCTCCTGAACATCTTTACAATAGATGATGGTATTTCAATACCATCCATCTCTTCAAAGTCCAATTGATCAACCCCTAATACTTTGAATTTCTAAGCATTTATAAATTATTTACAATGATCATGTCATTAATGAGAGGATTGAATTTAAGCAAATATAAACCAATTCGATTTTGGATTACAAAGAAATAGAGATCATTGAGATTCATTTAGATATCCGACATTGTTTTGATGGGATCTGTGGGTGATCTGTGCCTTTGAATTCGCCCTTTTTCCCCTCTGTCCTTTGACTTTTTTGCCTCTTAAATTTCTGAAAAATATGGTTCCGTGGAGTCTCCATTTATCCCAATATGAGATGTTTGTGTAAAAACGGGGGGAGGTTTTTTTAGATGAGCATGTTCTGGACAAAAACCTCTTTCGTTTTTTCCAAATTCATCTCCAATTCCTGCAAAATCATCACTGAAACAGGAAAAATGGAATCCTGAAAACTTGGGCTCAAAGATGGCTTTGATTCTCCCAATTGCTGACACCTGTGTAAATTCTGGGAGAGGTTTTTGTTCTTCAGCCCATTCTGAACAAAAAATCCTCTCGGATTTTGAAAATTCATCCCTGTTTTCCTGGAATCACTCTTGGAAGACGACTGGTAAAACTGGCAAAAAAGCAGTTTTTTGAATTTTTTTGGGGGGGGGCGGTTTTGCAGTGGGGAAAGTGGTTTTCGGACCCCCCGAAGGTGGTAAATGTTATTGGGAGGGGGGGTCAAAGTTCACCATATGGTGACACCCATCCTCAAGTAAACCTCTTACTCGGACCTCCTTGTGGCCGAGTGACATAAGGGCCGGGGGGGTCTGAGTTATAAGGAAAACGGTAGGTGGGTGTAGACTTAGGATTAATTTTTTTAGTTTTTATTTATTTCGTTTTGTTTTTTTTTTTTAAATCTATTACGTGTTTTTAATTTAGTTTTAGTTTTTATTTTTATGATTTAAGTTTTATTTTAATGTTTTGTATTTTATTTAATTTTTGTTTTTTTATTATTTGTTTTTTAAATAATGTATTATATTATTGTTTTCTTTTTTTAATTTGTTTTTAATTTATATATTTTATATTTTATTTTATCATTTAACTTATTATATGTATTAATTTATTTTATTATTATACTAACCTAACTATACTTTATTTAATTACTAACCTTATTAACCTATTTACTAACTTAAACAAATAACTTAATTACTAATTATTAATAAATAAATAATTAATCTAATTATTATTTTATTATTAATTATCTTATTAAAATAATCTAATTAAAATAACTTTATTAGGMTAGTAAGCATTAGAAAACGCCACTAACCATTTATTATTAACCCAATAATTTGTATCCTAAGTTTGTTTATGCAGGGATGAGTGGTGGGCGAGATGTACCCAATGGGATAAATGGACAAGGGAGTGAGTGGCGCAGAGGTGGATGAAGGATGCAGAAAGGTGATGAAGGATCGGGCGAAATGGATGGAGGGCAAATGGAATCAAACAAGCCCAGCAAGCCAGATGTCTTCATCACAAGAGCAATGCCAAATAAGCAGTTGAAGAATCAAGTTACTTATGATTATAGGACCCCAAAAACAAGTACGCTGCCCAGCTGAGCATAGTGCCTTCCACGCACTGGGCTACAGTCGTGATGACCCCGGCAGGGACTTCCTCCTTGCAGCACTTCCTAAGCAACTTGCATGCCATGAGTTTGGTGGCCATCCTTGTTGATGCGTCACTGATGTGCTTAATGATGTTTTGTGCAACCCTCCTTCTGTGCCATACGTCTTCTTCATCTCCTCCGCCAGCGCCTTCTCCTTTGTCTTATCCTCAAGGTATTGCACGGGACTATCTCCCCGAGATGGCAACCCTGTAATAAAATCAATGAGCTCTATGTCTATCGAGACTGGCTCTTCTACCCATAGGTACCCTCTATGGGTGATTGCCATCAGTTGCTTGATGCAATTATTTACGCCACGGCCCCTTCCAAAATGTGGAATATCCAATAGGTTTATAAATCTAGTGTTGACCAGTCCAGCTTCCCACTATTTTGGTTGCAAAATTGGATCACAGAAGGGTCCTATACCCACACTGTCTAGGTAAACTTGCTTTGCAAATTCAGGAAACTTGTCCATTTCGGTCACATTGTGGTCCGAGTACCATAGTTTTTCCACGCATCCTAACTGGTTAGACATGATACACA
The DNA here is from genome assembly GCA_009831015.1 of Picea engelmannii. Taxonomy (NCBI): domain Eukaryota; kingdom Viridiplantae; phylum Streptophyta; class Pinopsida; order Pinales; family Pinaceae; genus Picea; species Picea engelmannii. Next base: position 63,804 of record ML792923.1, read on the forward strand.
CCCCTTCTGGAATGTGTGGTAAGACTATAGTTGTTGTGGTCTGTTTGTGCGGTGATATTTATACTAGATACTTGCCCTTCCATTGTGGTAGTTGACTCGAGGTTCCATCCTCCATTGTTTTGTCCTTTGTATATGCCTCTGGCTGGCCGGTGACATCTTCTAATATACCCTCTTGTTGTTGCTCTGGCGTTGTTGTGTGTGACCTTCCTTATGCGGTCGCTTATGTCTAGTTTTGGACATTCCCATTAACCCTCGAGGCCTCTTCATGGTTTTCAAGTCACGAAGGATTGCATGTGTCCTTGGCATGCTGGCCCTGTCCCATTTCCGGCATATCAATGTCCATGGAAAGTGTTGTTGTTTGTTGGGTTTCCTCCACCACAGTTGTGGGGCTCGCTGGTTCCATATTGGGTGAATGGATTTCATCCAAGTTGAATAATGCGACAGTCCATGTGAGTTCCTGTTTGATTCCATGTGGCTGTTGTGGTGCTCTGAGGTTGCTTCGAGATCTTCTGCATGCCTGGCTCGGCGCACCTAGATTGGGTGGTGCCATGGTGGTTAATATGGTTTTTTCAAGCTAGTTCGTTCTGTAACTCTTGCTAACTCACTATCTTCTCCGTATACTTTGTCGCTTTGTGTTTTCTCAATTTCACAATAACCCTTCCATTACCCGCGTGCTTTCCTTATATAGCAAGTGTGTGAAACTTCTCGAAGAAGTTACCCGAGTTGTGGTTTAAATTAATTGGTGCTTCCCATGTATCTGACATTGAATTCCCTTGCCATCGCCGATTGACGCGATTAATGTGACGTCATGTCGAACGTTCTTGTCATTCAATTTTTATAGGCATCGCTTGTTGGCGCCTGCTTGTCGAAACCGTTGTTTTTTCAATTTCTGCCTTTTTCTTACCGTTGGTCCTTTTTTCGGGTGCACTAAATTTTCCAAGTGTGTGTTATGTTGTTTGGTCGGTCTGCATGGATATTTTATTTTCGTCGCGCTAAGGATTTTTTAACTACGTGTTGTCTTATGGTGTCTGGCGCAATAACCCCTCTATTGTTGCATGCAGTCATTTGTTGTCTGGTGCGTTTTTTTTTTTTTTTTAGGAGGTTGACTATCCCTATACAGTTTCAGTTGACTCCCATTGATCATTCCTCTGATTTATGTTCCTCCCAAATCCTTCAACTATACATCTCCCCCATTTGTGACAGTCTTTACTTAATATGGTCCCAACCAATGCATTATGAGTTTTCCTGGGTGTTGAAGAGATTTATTGTCGTACACCAAAACTAGATCTCCCTCCTTGAAACTTTTCCTTTTAATATGTCTATCATGCAAAGCTTTGTCCCTTGCTTTCTATACCACTTAGTGAAACCCTGCTAGAATTCTATCTTCTTCAATGATCATCAGCTGACTTAGTCTTTCTGGTATTGCACCTTACTCTGTCATGTTAGTAATTGTTGCTACGCGCTAACTAGTTACCAAAAATTCTAATGGCCCCACTTATTCTTTTCCATACACCAGTCTGAATGGTGTCTGCCCTGACAATTTTTTACATGTGGTCTTGTATGCCCACAGTACTGCTGGTATCTTCAAGTCTCAGTCGTCCCTGTCGACATTGCAGATCTTTGTCAGTGTATTCTCGAGGATTTTATTAAAGGATTCCACTGTTCCATTTGCTTGAGGATGATATGGTGTACTATTTTGATGATAGACTTAAAACTCCTCAGTCATAGACTTAATAGTGTTTTTAATGAAGTGAGTGCCTTGGTCACTCATCAAAATCCTCGGGCATCCAAATCTAGTGATCACTTGCTCAAACAAGAAGTGTATTGTTGTCTCTGCGCTGCAATCGTTTACTGGTGTTGCTTCTGCCTATCTTGTTAAGTACTCTATCGCAATAATAATATACCTTTCTCCTAACCTTTTTGCTAGTGGGTTAATTGGTCCCACAAACTCTATTTCCCATTTATCGAATACCTGCAAGGTTACTTTTGGCCTTAGGGACATCTCATCTTGTCTATTAGGTTTACCAACCCTCTAACATACATCACAGCTCTGGCAGTATTCCTTTGAATCCTTGTGAACAGTCGACCACCATAGTCCTACACGCAATACCTTCTATGTGGTAGCCTTGCCTGCATAATGTCCTCCTGCTATTCCCTCATGGGAATCTACTAAAATCATAGGCATTTCATGTTATAGTACACATCTTCTCAAGATGTTATATACACCCATCTTGTATAAGTGTCCTGCAATCAATTGATAGTCTGCAGCTCTGACTACCAGATTTTTCTTCTGGGCAGTGTTGAATTCTTGTGGTACAGTCCCTGTACTCAAGTATTGAATGATGTCAGCAAAATATTCATCAGCTACCTGGACTGAAAATAATTGTGCATCGGGAAAGTTATCCTCTAGATTTTTAGGTTCCTCTCCATTGGTGATCCTTCACAGGTGATCAAGTCCTGCATCCAACTTCCCTGGTTTAACTATCACTTCGAAGTCAAATTCCTGGAAGAGCAATAACCATCTACAAATTCTCCCCCCCAACACTAGCTTATTGACTAGGAATTTGAGATTTGAATGATTTGTAAACATCTTGAAATGTTTACCCAATAAATAATGTATGAACTAATGAAGTGCATAGACCATAGCTAAGCCTTCTATTTTTGTGTTATTGTAATTTTGTTCTGACTCTGACAGTTTTCTGCTAGAGAATGTTATAGGGTGGTCCAATTCCCATGTTCATGGTTGTGCCAGAATAGCTCCAAGTGCTATGGTTGATGCATATACATGCACATGGGAAGTCTTTTCCCAATCCGGGAATATTAGTATTGGTGTGGTTACCATATTCTCTTTTAGAGTGTCCAATCCTCGCTGACAATCCTCATTCCACTAAAACTTGCTATCTTTTCTCAACAGTTTCTCCATTGGCATAGTGATATGTGCATAACCTTTTATGAATTTCTTGTAGTATCCTGAGTGTCCCAATGTTGCTCTTAATTGGCGTACTGATTTTGGTGGTGGTAGATTAACAATTACTGCAATCTTGGTAGGATCTACTAGCAAGCCTTGTTTCCATACTATATGGCCCAATAGTATCTCAATGGGTGTTCTGAAGATGCACTTATTAATGTTTAGTGATATTTGACACTGCCTACATCTTTCTAACATCAGCCTCAACACCTCTACATGGTCTTTCAACAAATTGTAGACTGCCCAGTCATCCAAATATACCTCTAGAAATTGGTGGATGAATTCTTTGAATGCAGTTATGACTACTCTAGAAAATATTGTTGGTGCATTCTTCAGTCCAAACAGAATGACTATGTACTGGTAGGACCCCCATTATGTGGAAAACGTGGTCTTGTACCTGTCTTCTGGAGCTATCTTGATATAATGGTATCCTGAGAATCCGTCAGTGAATGAGTAAGCTTCCTGGCCTCCTACATTCTCCAACACCTCATCTGTGAAAGGAGTAGGGAAAGGGTCATGTAGGCAAGAATCATTCAACTTCCTCAGGTCGACACATATCCTTATCCCTCCCTACTTCTTCTCCTGAACTACCCTAGGGCTTACCCATTCATATTCCTCTATTGGTTCTATGATTCCAGCCTCCAACATCTTATCAATTTATGCTTTCACTTTTTGCTTATATATTGGATTTAGTCTATAGGGTCTGTGTTTGATCAGTCTTTCCTCAGATATGAGAGGTATATTCATTTCACCTATATCTCCTGTTATGCCTTTCATTTCCATGAACATTGTTGGGAACAGGTCATTGTACTCACGCAGTAACTGTGTTATGGTTTCTATTGTTTGCTCATCCCAGTAGTCTCCAATGATGGCCATTTTGGGATTCTCAATTGTCCCAATGTTGACTTTATTCACCTTGATTGATCCAGCAAATACTTATGATTCCAGAGTTGGGCCTTCCACCCCTATTTCACCTTCAACTTTCGTTATTTGAATGTTGTGTGGGTCATCTTCATCGGGTGCTTCTTCCTGCACATGGTAGCATGACAGTAGTTATTTTATTGTCTGTCTATTTTGTTGTTGATCTTTGGTCATAAGTTCAACTTATTTTTCTTTAATGAATATCACCCCTCTGATTTGTTTGAGTGTTGAGTCTATGTTGGGGTTCTCATGTTCAAATGATAAAGTGACTGTAAAATTTTGTTGTAATATTGTTCAGTTTGTAGTTCCTCTACGCAATTCCTAGTTTGTATACCCGTTTGTTGGAATCCATTCTAATGTGTGAATAAAATGATGAGGCCATTCCTCTGGTGGTGTCATCCTCCATGGTGTTCTGCACTTCTCCAAGTGTTCTACTGGTACCCCCTTTCCATTGTATTTCTATAGTTGGTTTCTTCCTTGTTCTATGCCAAATCTAATGTGTAGTAATCGCTTACATTGGTTCCAATCCTCGAATTTCTCTTTGTGCGCACCCTACCATCTTGTAGGTGTTGTCTTGAGTGTTATATCTAGGGATAAGAGCCTTTGATTTTCTAACACTTCATATTTGTATCTTGTTAGGAATGCTTCTAAGTCATTCACCCCATGGAAGCTGGGAGGTTCCCTTATCTTTGTACCTACCCATCTTACTACGCGGTAGATTCTTGCGCATCTTCTTGTGGAGATTTCATGTAACCTCTACTGCCAATTATCTAACCCTATATCTGAGTCTGACACACATGATGTGATACTTCTCCAACTGAGTACCCCATTTGCAGCTGGATTCACATAAAATCCTCTTCTTGTGCAGTTGTTCTGTACAACTGGTTAATTTCCTCGAGGTCTAAACAAGTGGGTTCTACAAACCTTTCCCCTTCTGATAGATCTAATGGCACAATGACTTTGTAATCTCCTGAATTGAATGTCATCTTCCTCGTCTTTAATTTGATTATGGTCTGATTGGAAAACGCCCAATATAATCCAAGAAATGTCAAATAAGGTGTTGTGCCATCCACTATATCTATCACTTCGAAATCGGCTTTAGTGCGCACTCCATCTAGATCTACTGTCATCCCCTTTAGCCTTCTAATTGGTAGAAATCTGTGTTGATTTGTTAGTTGTAGCTGAACAGGTGAGTATCCTAATGTGGTATCTCCCATACATTGACATGTCTTCTTGGGTAATACATTTACTTCGGATCCTAAATCCAGTATAATATCTCCCATGTTGAAATCTCCAATGTTGGTGTTCAGTCAGAATTCTCTGCTTGTTCTCCTCCTTGTATGTAGATGATTAACTATTTTCTGTTCTAGCTTTCCTTCTACCTTTGTGCTACATATTTATATCATATTTTGTAACACTTTAACAAATGATGGATCATTTAGTATTCTAACACAGGATTGCAAAAAACCCTTAATCATACTTACTTGTCATAGGGGTTGTGCTTCTTTGGTGTGATCCAGTGCTGGAGGAATCTCATAGGCTAGTACTTCATGAGTATGTTGTGTAGATAATGTCAATGAAATGTTTGGCTTCAAGAATTCTTGTCTGGCCTACTTGAATGTCTCATTTTCGTTCTATGCATCAAATTGATTCCGCAGTTCAAAATTCTTCTTCACCCATTTGTGTTGTGTTGGATCTTTTCCTACTGCGTCGTTTCCTGTCTTAGCTCATCCTCGTGTAACTATGTTGATATTTCTTCCATCATCCCTTGATTCCACCAAAATTCACTGAACATTCTGATTGTTCTGATTTCTCTTTTCCTGGATCTTCCCTAATAATGTAGGACATTCTTTTGTGTCATTATTTGATGCACAACAATACATACATGTTGTGAGTGGAAGTGGACATTCTCTTGCATAGTGTCATGGTTGTTGACAGTTGTGGAATACCACTGGTCCTCTGCCTCTTAAAGCCTCCTCGTCCTCTTCCTCCACCTTTGTATCCATCACGATCTCCTCGTGGTGCATTGTACTGGGGTGTCTAGTTATACTTCATAGGATTATAGTGTGGCTGCGAGATATTCTACTGCGGCTACGCAGTGTTATATTGTTGTTGCGCAGTGTTATATTGTTGCTACGCAGTGTTATATGGGGATGGTACTTGGTTAAACTGTGGTGCATCTTTCTCGGTCATCATTTCTGCCTACACCCTGTAAGCATCTGATTTTCTTTCCCTCATCAGGTCCATGGTCCTGCAATCCTTTTCATCATGGCCTACTGACTTGAAAAAGTTGCAACATGAACTCTTAGGTATTGTCTAGTATTTCTACATCATTGGAAAGTGATATGGATCGTGCCCCTATTTCTTAAATATCTCACACCATATTCCTCATGTTGGAAAAGGGTTTGGCAGTCATATTTCCATGTACTGCGTGAATGTTGGAAATTCATTCTTATGGTGTCCTTCTTTCCTACATGTGGTACACCAGACGACTTCTCTTTTGTCCTTACCTTTGTTCTAATTTAGCTGGAATGTTAAGTTCTTCATATCCTCCTTCATCTCCTCTATGGTTGGATATGTCTTCTGATATTGGTTCTCTTCCAGTTGTAGGGTTGCCTATAGAGCCTCTACCTGGTTTTGAAACTTCTATTGTCGCAAGGGGTATTTCAAGTGTGGTAGCAGTGAATTGAAAAATATATGCCTATGTTGCATATCTGTCATGACATACTTTAGCTTTCCCTTCAAGTGTTTGAATCTCTGGTCAATCTCCCATACAGATTCTCATGGTTTCTGTCTAATATCTATCATCTCATTCATATATTGATCCTCTGAGCTAGGCTTCTGGAATTCATTTATCAATATTTTTTGTATATCTCCAATCGTTCTAGTTGTCCCTCTCGGACTATTTGCATCTAAGATCATGTACCAATATAATGCATGATCTCTTAGCATGATAGATAACTACGCAAGTTTATTGTCCTCATCTACGATCTTTCCTAGATCTTTTCGCAAATGAATAAGTGCTTCTCAGGGTCCTTTGACGCCTCTCCTTTGAATTCTAGTAAATTGATGGTGGGATCATGTCCTACCATCCTGAATTTTGAGATACTACCTCTACGTGGTGTAGATACTTGACTAATGCTTCCTGAACTAGCTCCCCTAGTTGTTGTTCCTTGTGTAGATGTACTTCATGTTGCCTTCCTTCTCCCAAAATTCGGTTGTCTAAATGGTGGTGTTCTTATTGGTGTATTAGTCCCACATGAGTTTATGGGTTCCAAACTGACATTGATATGGATAGGAGTGTTGCCTTCTATTCCTTCTATTGGACCTCTCGTCTTCCTCTCATATGTCGCGTACAGGATTTCCTCAATATGTTCCACATCCCGGAGATCCTCTACCACTTCTTCATCACTTTCCAAACCCTCCCTCGCGGCTACGGCTCTCTTCTTGGTTTCCATCTTATATTGGTAGGGTACTCCACTACATGTTCTTCCAGTTGTTGCCATGATCCGCTTGATCTGGTCTTCGTCCATCATGATTGGGTCAAAGTATTCATTCTTCTTTCCTTTACCCATTTCTCCCTCCATTTCTCCTTCTCCTATCAGTGCTTCCCCCCTTCCCCCATGCACACAAAGAAGTTTAGTTGTCTAAGGCATTTGTCATTACACCTTTTTGATATAGTAATATCTTAATAGAAGTAAATAGCGATTTGACATACCTACCTCGATGTCCCTTCAAGAACTCTTGCTCTGCTATGCTATAACACTTCGTTGTATCTACTGCAAATTCTGTGATAAATCTTGCAACAATGTTGTCTAACCAGAACTCTACTGCATTCGTAAAATTATTATCAACTTGTTGTAACTGCGTGATCTCTACCATATTCCACTCTAGCTGTCTGATTCGATTTGTAGGATGGTTGTCTTTCAACCTCAATATCCACTCCTGCAACACATGCAGGAAATCATAGAAAAATACTTCATCCAAGTCGTTGAATACGTACTTGTCCAAATATTTGTGCAATGTCAACTTTGGGTTTCTATTATCTTTCTACATAAACTCTAACTCCTTTGTTTTCAACCATCTCTCTATCTCTACCTTCGTTGGGTTCCACAGTCTCAACATCCCTTTTTAGATTCTCATTCTCCTAACGTTTTGTCATCTGATCTCATTCTTTTGACGCATCTTCAGCAGATCTCATTCACGCAATCCCATCATTCCAATAAATCGACAACGGAACCATTTGTTGGTTATTGTTTGTTTATTCTACTTTATCAGTTATCTACTTTGATCATACCTTACTATCATGGATTGAACCAGGTTCAGGTTTCACAGTCTCCCAACAAAATCCCTCTAAAACTATTGGCCCCTCTGGTAAACCAGAAGGCAACGCAACATAGAGAGTGTACTGCACAGTCTCACCCGAGATAGCTCTATGGGTGGCATAAATACTCAGGTGTTTGTATCCTGGGAATGAGTGGATATCTATGGTTGCACCTTGTAATATTTATTTATTCATTATAACATTTTACCAGAGCATACATTCTATTCATGCATGTGAAATATCATATCTAACTAGTTCCTTCATTCATTCATCGAAAATTCAATACTTAACAACAGTATAAATACATACATTTAATCACACAACAAAAGTGTTACTATGGTTCACCCCCTCCTAGGCTACGTCCACAAATATCTGGCTCTCAAGCTCTTTTATTATGTTTCAGTGATGTGTCATGCCGTGTGTGCTTACAATCTTGGATCTTACACTCTCAACAGGATCCTCGATACCTGTGAAGCTAACAAGATCACTCCAGGCTCCTCAACCTGTGATCTAACCCTCGGGGTCAAGTCGCTTATTGCTTCTCTAGATCACCAGCTTACGAAATAGTACAGTTCTTACAAACCTTACAACTTTTGGATTCTCCTTGCTTTCCACCGGTCTCTCTTCCACCCCCTTGTCTTTTTTATATGTCCCCTAAGTAATACTTATTTATATTCTTGGATCACTAGCCATTACAATACATTGCAAAAACCCTAACCCTAGCGTCGTTAGGTCTTCCTTGCATGCGCGCCTTGCATGCTTCCCTTACACGTGTTTCTTTTCCTTCTAGATGCCCTTTCTTCCCTTCATGATTCTCTTCCCAAAAATAGCATTTTCTCCTGACTGGGTCTACGTACAACATTGACCTACATGCTTGTCAATTGAATTGGGCCTACCATTAATTGGTTTGAATGAAAAGTTGACTACTCGATAGACATTTTACTGAACTGCCCTAGTAAAACTTCAATTTCCAATTGATTATCTTCAAAATATATAGATAAGTGAAGGACCTATTATTCCAATACACCCACATCAACATAACTCTATGGATATTTAGAGGATGGAATCATTCCCACATACTCCTACCCATATTTTCAACTTCCAGAATCTCTAGCATAGCCCAAAGTATCAAAAACTTACCTTATATTAATGGCTTTGTAAATATATCAACGATAATATCATATGTCCTACAATAAACAAATGACCCAACATTTGTGTAAACCAATTGTCTCAAATAATAGGCATGAAGATCCATATTCTTCATTTTATTGTGATCAATAGGGTTTTCATATACTTGTATTGCACTTTTTATTTTCACTACACACCATAGTCGACTTCCCAAAAGGAAATTTGGTCTCGCCTATTAGGTTGAAAATCCACACTACCTTTGTGTCAACATTAACTGCTCCTCTATATTCAATTTATATGGTTGATAGAGAAACCACCTTTTGGTTCTTTCACAACCAAACTATGGGTATATATCCAAGATGAGGTGCATAATTAGTAGCCAACTTCCTATCATCTTCGTCTCTAACCCAATTTGGGTCAATATAACTAAACAACTGGTGTTCACATTATTACTACAATAATTTATATCGAGCTCATATGTACACTTGATATAGAGAAAAACCATTTTTCTAGCCTTCAAGTGGATATCTTTCAAATCTTGCATGAACTTGGATACCACACTAATAGTAAAGAATATATTAGGTTGATTGTGAATCAAATAAATAAGGCCACCAACAAGTTACTTGTAGAGAGTAACACCAATTGATATGGTGTAGCACATAGTGTACAATTGTCCATTTGAACCTTTCTAATAGATCCAATACATATTTAGGTTGAGAGATAAAGGTATCATCATCCATATTCAAAATGTGGATGCCTAGAAAGAAATGAAACAAATCAAGGTCAGTCATCAAGCCCAAAAGTAAGTCAACACTACTTCTAGTAATGACTAAATCATCAACATAAAATGCCAATATCAAAGTATCACCATTCACTTTTCAAAAATAAATACTGTGATATAATTCATTGCATTTGAAACCAAAATTGAGAAATAATTTTTTGATTTAATTATACCACATCATGGGGGCTCGCTTTATGTTGGACAATTGGTTTGGACCATTGGTTGTCATTGATGTCAACCCTTGGAGATTGATGTAAACCCTTGCATAAGTCTTGAATCCATAGAGATGCGGTTGAGATTGATGGTGATTTGGTTTTCATTGAGTAGTGGATTGATGTCAACTAATGTGATGGGTATATTTGGAGAAGTCTCCAAAGTGGTCCCCTTATGGCGTAGCTCTAAGCATGGCCCTCACGGGAAGACGCTTTGAAGAAGTCTACAAGAAAACCCTAAGTATGTTTAAGGATCCCATAGTTGATCATGGAATTAGGTCATGAAGGATGGAGTAAATTAAGGTAACTCACTCATGGATGGATAGTCCTCATCATTCTATTTTTGGTGATAGGTGGTACGCCATGTAGTTCCTCACGATTGAGGAGATATGCCCTCTTGAAGATGGAAGCCCCAGATTACGGTTAAGAATCTCAAAAGTATGGTTAAGAATCCCATAAATGGTTGAAAAAATAAGTTATTAGTTGAAGCCAAAATGAGGAAAAATGGTAAAATAGTTGTAAACAAGAAGTTGTAATTTGACCCTAAAACTTAAGTAAAGAAGTCACTTGGAAACGAATAAATACACATCAAGAGCCTTTCATTTTGCACACACAAGTTTATTGAATATCTGTCTAAGTGAGTAAGGTATTGTTATCTGAGGTAACCAAGGAGATATTAGGAGAATTTTAGAGGGAATGTGAAGTGAAGAAAGGCGAAATTCCAAGGGAGAATGAAGTCTTGTGAGGATGTGTTCTAAGGTATGTTATTTATAGGTCATATTACCATTTTTGCTATAAAGTTATTTCTAGAATGATTCAGATAACGAAACTTGGAGGCTATTAACAAGACATACCATGGTACTTGTGGTAGATATTTCTTCTTCTGGTTCATTGTATTTTCGAAGATACATGTTGTGGAAAATAAGGTTTTTGGATAGTCTTGAAACTAGTCTCAAATAGGTGTTCCGGGTAAAATAGTCCCCGGATGATCCTAATTCAGTGAGAAAAAATGTATTGGATATAGTACTTTCTATATTATATTGTGTATGAGTTTCATATCTATATATCAAATATTATGTGTGTGGCATGCTCTACAAGAGCGTTGTCTAGGATAAGACAGAATTCAGCAAGGTCTGTAATTTTTGCTATAACTCCTTTTTCTGGGATGATCCAAGTAGTGAAACTTGGAGGAATTGTAGAGAATATATTTAGTAATATTGGGTACAAGTTTCAGACCTTTATTCATTACATGTACGTAGTTATGTGTGTTGAAAGTTAGGGTTTGTGACTAATCCAAAAACTAGTCCTGTGAGATGAAGGTAAAGTTTGATGAAGATGCTATTCTCTTGTTGTTGAAGTTGAGGAAGGTCTAGAGGTTTGTGATCACATACACCAGGTCTATTATAGATTTATAGATATGTTTATATGCATGTTTTGAGGGTCACATTTTGATGGTGTTATGGTGCATGCTTGAGGCAAGTATTTGGTATATTGTTGAGGCATTAGCACATGCTTGATGCACAAATTAGGTGGATGGTTGAGGCATATAATTGGTATATGATATTGGTTGTTTGGTACTTTGTTGAGGTACACCATTGATGGTAATTGGTTGATATATCCTATGGTACATGATGTATGGCATGATTGAGTGATATGGTATAGGTTCGATGTACATTGTTTATGTACATGGTTGATGGTTGAGGAATATGGTACATGTTATGCTGCATAGTTGATGCACAGTTTGGTACAGGTGTTGGTGCATGGTTGATGAATGGTTTGGTACAAGTTGTGGTATACAGTTGATGTTTGGTATGGTACAGGTTGATGGTTGGTACATTCTTGGTAGAGACATGTGTTGGTGATGTTGGACATATAGTTGAGAGTTGTCATTGGTACATGATCCATGTGAGAGGATCTAGTTGAGTATCATTGATCAAGGACATGTTTATGTGATAGGTTGACAGTGACAGGTTGGATATAGTGACATTTTGACAGTGACAGGTTGGATACAGTGACAGGTTGAAATATTACAGGTTGATGTGACAGTGGCAGTGAAAGTGATAGTGGCAGTGACAGTGGCAGTGATTGTGGTAGTGAATGTTGGTCTACACTTATATTTCAGGGTGACAGGATGGGGTAAGAAAATAGGGTTGTATCCTCCTTTTGGTTGGAGCCGGAGAATCACGGAGTTGGACATTTCTTCAGGTTGGAGCCTGAGAATTGAGGGGTTGTAGCCTCCTTATGTTTAGAGCTAGAGAATTAAGGGAGTTGTATCTTCCTTCAGGTTTGAGCCTATAAATAGGGGGTCATATCCTCCTTCCAATTGCAGTTGGAGAATTTGGAAGTCGGTGATTCCAATTAATGTATTCTTTGATATATAAGAAATCATTATGTGTTTTTCTCCCATTTGGGTTTCCACGTAAATTCTGGTGTATTGTGTACTTGATGTGATGCTTCTTATGTTTATATGATCATGATATATTGATGATATAATGATGATATATTGTTGATTAATTTGAATATTATATATTGTGGTTAAAAGTGAAGTGCGCATATTGATTCACCCCCCCTCTCAGTATTCCAACAATTGGTATCAGAGCAGGTTCCTTCAGGAAACAATTTAACCATTGGAAGGAAGATCATGGAGAGAAAAAAATTGTATAGAAATGGAATACCAGAGTTCGATGGTCAGAATGGCATTTAGTAGGAGATGTGGAGTATCAAAATAAAAAAAATTACAGGCACATGGATATGATCTTTGGTACTCGGTTGGTACACAATAAACTGGTTCAAATAAGACAAAGACTGTAGCTAAGAAAGAATTGAAAAAGAACAACAAAATTGCAATGGATTTCATCATGGAAGGATTACCTAATTTAGTGAAAGTCAAAGTGGGACAATGTTCATAAGCCAAATAACTCTTCGATAAGCTACATAATTTCTACTCAAAGGAATCCTATTCTACCACAAAGCGAGATAAAATTAAATAAAATGCATGTACATAACAAGAAGAAAGATGCTCGTCATGTCAGAAAGATTTAGAATAAGAAGATTGTGAAGAAGACATAGTAGACCTTGAAGTAGAGTTAATCATTTCTTTAGATGAATTGAAAAAATAAAGGAATAAGATCAAGTCTCTTAGGGAACAATTAGTCAAGAAGAATTCTCAATAAAATTATGAATAAGCCCAACAGGTCATCGTGAAACTGAAAGATCAAATAGAAGAAGCCAAAGTGATTGAAGTAACTCTCACGAGTCAGTTGGATGAAAAGCAGTATTTGGAAGCCAAAATGAAAAAACAAATAAAGGAAGTAGATAAGAGAGAGAATATTTGGACAGATCTTCTCAAGGAAAGAACTGAGGATTTAAACCAACTTGAAAAACAATTTGGTCAAGAAGAAATAATCACATTGAAGACAAAACTTGAAGAATCAAAGAGAATATAATAATTCATGAAGGTTCAGATGATGAATAAATAAGAAGAGGTTGAGAAACTTGAAGAAGAAATTGTCACATTGAGAGTTAAAATCGTCAATCTCAGCAAGAACGTTGAAGAGAGAGAAACATCCACATCATCGGTAAAGGAAGTTGAAGAGAAAATTTATAGCGTATCAGAAGGGGGAAATGAAGAGAATCCAAAGATTTATGAAGAAGTCATCAAAGGTTCTATGAATAAGGAAGAATGCAAGCCCCTAAAGAAAAACATTCCAAAAGTGCAAAAGACTCAAGAAGAATATTACAGAAGAGACAAATATCAAAGAAGATCCTATACATTCAAACAACAAAGAAGCTTCAATCTTGATGATGGAATCAAAAGAATATAAGATCGTGATCAACCGAGGCATGAATTCAGAAGGACTACATCACAAAGAATATCATTCACCCCCAGGTATCAAAATTTCTTTTATGGTTATTTTTTTAATTATACTAACTTTGAACATAAGGTTGTAGATTGCAGAGCATATGGAAGAAGTGATACTTATGTGGTCCCACATAACATTGAATGTTACAAATGCCACAATTATGGTCACATAGCTTGGAATTGGAGAAGCATGATAGAGACCTCCATGAAAGAAAACATCGATGTCAGATACATGAAGGTTTGGAGAAGAAAAAAAAACAAGAAGAGCAGATAAATAAAGGACAGGTCCCAGAGATCGCATGATTTGTAGTAGTACAAGAAAGAAGAGAAGAAAAGAAGGACCAGGCTCAAGAAGTTGTACTCTCAGGAATTGTAGTGTGAGATCATAAAGAATCCACAGGAAAAAAGGAAGAAGTCAGAGTTAAGGAAGATGATGAGTCTACATACATAGAGGAAGATTACTCCACATTAGGGTGGATTCCTCCATTGTTCTGAGCCATTTGGCTTGGAGACTCCAAACATTATGAATGGTTAATAGGGGGATTCTATGTAGCATCTCTACAAATCATAGAACCATCCTTCAAGCAATGTGACGCATTTGCAGAGACATATTTAGAGTGTTAATATGGAAGAAGTACATAAGGACAGATTGATTGATTGAGAAACAATCTTCCATGCATGCATTTAGGCAGGAATATATTCAATACAGGTTGTTCAAGACATATAGAGTATTGTTTGTAGATAGAGAAGAGAAGTGGGAACAATTGATTCAGTTTGAAGAATATGAGTATGTGATGATCAATTGCAGCAGAGCATCCTTCATGATAGTACAGTGATAGATGGGTCAACATTGTCGACAATGGAGTGGAAGAGTTATGGACAGTTTGTGACATATGGACAAAGATGGATTCGTGAGATGATTAGAAGGTATAGAATACATGGATCAAAGAATATGCATAACAATGGATTGACAATTGGGATCGTGAGTGGAAGTTATATTGTCAGAAAGAAATCATTGAACAAGTATGGTCAAGTGAACATATGAAGAAATCAAGTAATGAATGATTTTTATATTTTTTAGTGAATTACAAGAGAACGCACCAATGGACAATTAGCAAGAATTGGAAGAGAGGAAAGGAAACACTTACAGGTAGTCCTACATTGATCTACACGACATCTTGCAGATAAGTCAAGGGAGTAGAAATCATCAGAGAAAGAGATCTAGAAAGGAAGATCAATAGCATACAGAAAAGGGGAGACATATCGATAGAGGGAGTTATCCCTTTTCCCATGATGACAAAAGATAAGAGAAAGAACAAAGGCATGAAAATAGAGAGAAAGAATAGATGCATGAAGACAAGGGGAGCAGCCCCAAGGAGAGAGACTATTTTCCATTAAAGTCAAAGGGGGAGAGTGAGAAACATTGATAAGGAGAAATGGTCACATGGAGAGAATGAGTGTTTCCATCATTGTTGTCATCAATGTTGGTATTTTCATAAATTCCAAAGGGGGAGATTGTTGGAAAGTTGGTTTGGAACGTTGGTTGTCATTGATGTCAACCCTTGGAAAAGTCTGGAATCCCTAGATATGTGGTTCATATTTATGGTGAGTTATTTTTCATTGAGTAGTGGATTGATGTCAATTGATGTGATGGGTGTATTTGGAGAAGTCTCCAAAGTGGTCCTCTTATGGAGTAGCTCTAAGCATGGCCCTCATGGGAAGACACTTTGAAGAAGTCTACAAGAAAACCCTAAGTATGGTTAAATATCCCTTAGTTGATCATGGAATTAAATCATGAAGGATGGATTAAATGAAGGTAACTCACTCATGGATGGATAGTCCTCATCATGATATTTTAGGTGATAGGTGGTACGCCACATAGTTCCTCACGGTTGAGGAGATATTCCCTCTTGAAGATGGAAGCCCTGAAGTATGGTTAAGAAGCACCAAAGTATGGTTAAGAATACCATAAATGGTTGCAACAAGAAGTTATTAGTTGACCCCAAAATTAGGAAAAAGAGTAAAACAATTGTAAACAAGAAGTTACAAGTCAATCCTAAAGTTAAGTAAAGAAGTCACTTGGAAAAGTATAAATACACATCAAGAGCCTCTCATTTTGCACACACAAGTTTATTGAATATATGTCTAAGTGAGCAAGTGATTGTTATATGAGGTATCCAAGGATATCTGAAGTGAATTTTAGAGTGAATATGAAGTGACGAAGGGAGAAATTCCAAGGGAGGATTAAGTCTTGTGAGGATGTGTTCTAAGGTATGTTATTTACAAGTCATCTTACCATTTTTGCTATAACTTTATTTATAAACCGATTCCGATAGAGAAACTTGGATTCTGTTAAGAAGAAATATTACAGTACCTGTGGTAGAAATTTCAGCTTCTGATTCATTGTATTTTTGGAGATATACTCTGTGGAAAATACGGTATTTGGATAGTCCTAAAACTAGTCTCAAAAAGGTGTTCCGGGTAAAATGATCATAACTTCTTCATAGAGGATCAAAATTCAATGATACAAAATTAATTGGATATAATACAATCCTTGGTATGTTGTGTATTATTTTCATATCTAGATACCAAATATTTTGTGCGTGGCATGCTCTACAAGTTCGCTCTCTAGAATAAGCCAAAATTCAGCAAGGTCTGTCATTTTTTCTATAACACCTTTTGTGTGATGATAGAAGTAGTCAAACTTGGAGGAATTGCATAGAATATATTGAATAATATTGGGTACAAGTTTCAAACCTTTATTCATTATAGGTACATATTTATGCTTGTTGAAACTCAGGGTTTGTGACTAATCCAAAAACTAGTCTCGTGAGTTTATGGTAAAGTTTGATGAAGATGATATTCTTTTGTTGTTAAAGTTGAGGAAGTTTTGCAGGTCTATGATCACATACACTAGGTCTGTTACAGAGTTACACGTATGTTTATATGCATGTTTTGAGGGTTTCATGTTTATGATGTTATGGTGCATTCTTGAGACAAGTCTTTGGTATATTGTTGAGGCATTGGCACATGCTTGAGGCACATATCAGGTACATGGTTGAGGCATATAATTGGTATATGATATTGGTTGTTTGGTACTTTGTTAAGGTACAACATTGATGTTACTTTCTTGATATATCTCGAGGTACATGGTGTATGGCATGATTGACTGATATGGTATAGGGTTGATGTACATTATTGATGTATATGGTTGATATGTGGTATGGTACAAGACTGATATTGGGTATGGCGTTGATGTACATGGTTGATGGTTGAGGCATATAGTATAGGTTATGGTGCATGGTTGATCCACAATTTGTTATAGGTGTTGGTGCATGGGTGATGCACGGTTTGGTACACGATTGATGTTGGTAAGGTATAGGTTGATGGTTCAGTACATGGTTGGTAGAGGAATCTGTTGGTGATGTTGGACATCTATTTGAGAGGTGTCCTTGGTACATGATACATGTGAGAGGATATGGTTGAGTATCATTGATAAAGGACAGGTTGATGTGACAGGTTGACAGTGACAGGATGGATACAGTGAAAGGTTGACAAGTTACAGGTTGATGCGACAGTGGCAGTGAAAGTGGTAGTGACAATGGTAGTGATTATGGTAGTGACAGTTGGTCTACACTTATATTTCAGGGCGATAGGATGGGGCAAGGAAAGGAGGTTGTAGTATTCTTCCAGTTGGATCATGAGAATCAGGGAGTTGGAGCTTCCTTTAGGTTGGAGTCTGAGAATCAGGGGGTTGTAGCCTCATTCTGGTTGGATCTAGAGAATTTAGGTAGTTGTAGCTTCCTTCATGTTGGAGCATGTAAATAGGGGGTCATAGCCTCCTTCCAGTTGTAGCTAGAGAATTGGGAAGTTGGTGCTTCGAATGAATGTATTCTTTGATATATAAGAAATCATTATGTGGTTTTGTCGTTTGGTTTTCCACGTAAATTTTGGTGCATTGTGTACTTGATGTGATGCTACTTATGTTTATATTATCATGATATATTGTTGATTAAGTTGCAGTTTATATATTGTGGTTAAAAGTGGTAAAAGTGCTCATATGTATTCACCCCCCTCTTAGTATTCCAACACTTCAAACCATATAAGTATTCTTTCAGTGGACACATGAGACTATCATCCTTATTTAAGCCTAGGTTTTTCTCCATATAAATATCCTAGGTGAGATCACTATGTAAGAAAGCATGTTGACATCCATCTAAAGGACCTCCCATCCAAAATAAGTATCAAGTGAGAATAAACCTAATAGGATTCATCTTTACAATAGAGGAAAAGGTCTTAGTGTACTCGATAACTTCCTACAACGAAATTCCTTTTGCTACCAATTGAGCCTTATGCCTCTCAACAATAGATTTAGATGTGAATTTTGTTAAGAACCAAATATCAATATAGCATAGAAAAACCTCGGAATAAGTACTCAACACCTTGAAAAAGAGAGAAATTC
>ML792923.1:100261-110564 GCA_009831015.1 Picea engelmannii
TCCTATTTGCAAAAAATTCCTTACATGGTATTTTAGACATCGTTGGGGTTTTTACAAGAGGATATGTGAAAGAGGAGCTCATGAGAAATAAGACTGCAAATAGTTCCATATGCTTCATCTGTATGATTCAGATACTTGGATTTTTCTATGGGTGATGTGGGTTCAGTCTGTGTGCCCATGGTTGACCTATATAATCCTATTCTTTGAAGATGCAATTCCATCTTGTGCTTCCATGCAAAGGAATCGTATGGTGTAAGAATCAATTATTTTGGAAATTCCATTTTCCCGTTGTCTTCAATATTCAGTACCTGGAAAAAGAGTCTGGTGTGTATTTTTCCTATCAATTCGTTGGCTCTGATACCATGTAAATGTGGATGAACTTGCACAAATAATATCTATCTAGCAAAGGACATACACAGTTTGCAAAAGAAATGAGAAAAGACAGAAACGAGAGAGAGAGAGAGAGAGAGAGAGAGAGAGAATTGTATTAACTAGATGAATGAATGATAATTTACACATGATATACTATGTATAACTCAACTAGTGTGCATTGGTAGAGAATCCAATGCACCATAGTGGTGGTTTAGAGTGATCTAAAAACACACCAGAATTTATGGGAGTTAACTGCCACCTATCCTTTCAGTCCTCAGTTAATTGACTGATGACATCAATAATGCACCACTCTGGTGATAATCCCAAGGACAATGTCCATTGGCAGTGATGATCACAATGTTGCATGGTGATGGAACCAATGTGGCATCAATACTCCACTCAATTGATCCAACTAAAGTGTGAACTGAAGAGAATATTCCCCTAGAATGTAGGAAAAATGAATATTCTCCCTAAAATGTAGGAGACTGGATAATGACTAATAAACATAGGGAAAACCTTAGGAAAAATAAATATGAGGTGTGTGTGAAGTATCTCCAACAAAAATTTCTATAGATGTTTCATGAAATTTTGTTTACAATATCAGATTGTTCATAACAGTCCAAGATCATCGATGATTTATTTTAAGAAATTCCTTCTTTTCATTTCCTCAATTTTGAACAAGCCCATCTCTTTTTCATATATTTGTTAGTAAAATTACAAGGGAAAAGAATATATATTTTATAACCTATTATAAATTCTATTCTTCCTTGTATAACAAAGTCAATTCTTCCTATGGTTGTAATGATAGGGTTGCAAAGTCATTTCCTATGCAAGATACTTATGTTGTTCCAAATCCTCAAGAGAATCATGCCAAAACAGAAGAGGAATCTAGTGTACATTCAAGGAAGAATGATCATGTTCATTTGATCACAAAATATAGGAAACTCATGAGAATAGTCTCCAAGTGATAAAAAAAGAGATGGAAACCTCAAATTTCCTATGTCTGCAACAATCTTCGAATCCTTATATGTTGAGCTTGTCTTAAGCCTCAAGTCTTTATAAATTGGAAACCTAGAATTTCCAACCATTTGGATACTTCTTTAACTTTGTTTCTCAAATAATATGAATCCCAAATTTGTAGGTGCAGAACCTTTTGTTTATTTATATATCTAGCAACCCTTGGTATCCTCTAATACCATGTTTAGATTCCTTTACCCAGCACTCGACAATTAGCTCAAAACAAAATCACTTTATCTACTAAAATAACAACTGAGTAATCAACTAAACATGTAGTGGACGCACAAATAAGGAAACCAAAAATATAACACATAGACACCAATATTTTTGGGTAAACTACCCCTTGAAAAATTCTGGAGGGAAAACCGGTCATAATATGATTTTATTAAGTTCAAATAAGGGCTCCCGTAATAGGGAAAATGACCCACTAAGAGAAATACAACTACAAAAAATTTGGCCAAGTATGCTCTGTCGTACGACCCCTAAACAACACAATTTTCAAGGTATATGTGATTCACCTTCAGTTAACCCACGTATATACATGACTGTCTCCACTGTGAATCGCTTACATGTATGGAAAACCTATACATACACTTTCATATGACCCACCTAGGACTGCCTCTTTCCTTTGGCTTCTATCCTTTAAAACCCACCTAGGACTACCTCTATTGTCTCTTCTTCTTGACCTGTATGATCTCTAGATGGAAATCCTTCTCCACCTATCCAAGATCTTGAACCATGGTCCTTTGTGATCCAACCCTCTATGCATCAATAATTAGACAAAATCTATTCACCCAACCTGTGAGATCTCCTCACTTATATGTAAGAAGAATTCATTCTTTGCTTGTACACTCCTCACACTCGCAAAAGTCCTTCTTTTCTATCCTCAACCTTGGTCTCTCACCAAGGTCTTTGTGTCAAATCCCTCAACAAAATTATCTCACAAGTGTATCTCATACAAGTGTCTCACTTTGATCTCTCATCAAAAGTGTCTTCCTCCTTCTCCCTAGCCTTGCTTTTATAATCATGAGTTACAATTTATTTCTAATATTCAAAGTAATCTACGACTGAGATTACTTCTCACACCCAATCGATATTTAGATTGCATGGATTACATGTTAATTACTTTTATCACTTTCCTTAAATAACTCAATCAACTAATAAAAACAATTTTACTTTAATTAATTCATTTTAACTAAAGTAAACTCACACTAGGATTTCGACGAATTCCACATGCTAGACACAAGCCAATGTGGAAGTACATGTCTGATTCTACCACTAACATCAACACTCCCTCTTAGAGAGGAAGGTACTTCACCTTGGATTTGGATATATCTTTTCTACTAGATCTGCTACCATGCCTACTCTCCAATCCACTTGATTGGTTTCTCTCTCTAACATAGAAGTTATCCATGCCATCATGATCTGACCTATCTCCAAAGACTCACTACCTCTGAACATGCTCATAGAAGCCTCCTACTCCTGATCATCCTATATGTCCATCTTGTACCATGACTCCTATCTGACAGACTTGGAAGGATGTTCCTTCCCACCTGAACCTGAAGGTTGACTCCCTCTAAGATGCTCAACCTTCGAACATACCTTCTCCTTGTTCTATGTCACTCTGCTACTAGCCACTGCTTGCATAGGATGGCCCTTTAGCCTATACAAGTTACTCTATCTAACTCCAAATAAAATTGCTTTGTCTCAGCTATATCCTCTTGGATTGATCATCTCCTTTTCATTCTCAAAAAATACGTCAAATCCCTTCTTCTCAATTACTGAAATTGAGATCACACTCCTCTTGAGTTCTGGCACCCATAGCATATTCATCACTCTCAATGTGCCTCCTGATTCTAAGTGGAATGGTATTGTTCCAAATCCCTTCATTGCATGCTTGGTCCTCATACCAAGTTCCACATGCATCTCTGAGTTAGACTTTGTGAATCTCTCAAACACTTCTCGTGCTCATGTCATATGGCACGTGGATCCACTATCTATCAACCATGCACCATCTGATATGGTCCCCAAGGAAGTCTGGGAAACAAGTAAGAACTTTGTCTATTCAAACTTCTTACAAAACTCATCCACTTGATCCTTTTCCATCCCAGCTACCTTTGTTTGTGTTTCATTCCCCCCCTTCTTCTTGTGTGGACATTGACCTGCATAATGTCCAAACTTTTGACATGCAAAGCACTTGACTTTGCTCATGTCCTTCTTCTTGTCGACTTGAGAGGTAGACTCTCCACTGGAAATATTCTTGAACTTTCCCTTCTTTTATTGGATGGCAAGAGAAAGGTTCTCATCATCATTCTTGTGATGACCTCCATTCAATTCTTCATCTCAAAGTTCCTCCTAAAATAATTCATCCCACATCCTTGACCAATCTAGGAGCTTCTCTCATGCCACGATCATTTTGATGAAAAATTTCCACTCCTTCCTGAATCCCTTGAGCACCGTCCTCACCATATTTGAATCATCCATTGTCTCCCCAATTGCAACCAGTTCATCTTGAACCTGTCGGATCTAAGTGAGATAAATTTTCACTGTATTTGATCCTATCATCTTTGTGTCCCTAAGCTTCTCTTTCAACACCATTTTTCAATTCTCATTCTTTCTTTGAAATAAAATCTTTAGAGCCTCCCAGATGTCACAGGTTGTTTTCTTCCCTCATTAATGAGGGATCAAGTGATACTTCACTCCATCTAGAATGATGCTTCTGGATTTCACATCCTTCTGATTATGGATGACCAGTGTTGTTGCATCTGTTGGTGGAGTTATCTAAGTATTAGCAAATTCCCATATCCCATTCTCCATCAAAACTAACATGATTCTCTCCTTTCAAGGACTTTAGTTGGAAACCCCATCCAACATATCCTCGAATGGCAATCCAATTTTCATCTCCAAGATCTGATCTAATAACCCTCTACTAAAACTATCCTTGTACTATCTTGTACGGCCCTATACATGAGTGTCAACACTGTGACCTGTGTATGTATGCGACTATCACCACTGTGACCTGTGTACACCTTTGTACACTCGCAAAAACCCTTTTTCTACCTCAGTACTACGTTTTCCCTAAAATTTGTCCTTTGATTTCCATTTCTTGGTTATAGAAATGTCAAGATATTCTTGCAACAACTGAGATATATGCTCTTGATTTCCTCCCTTCAAATACTAGGCTCTGATACAATGTTTATTTATCTCTCTAACAACCCTTGGTATCCTCTGATACCATGTTGAGATTCCCATACCCAACACTCGCCAGTTAGCTCAAAATAAATCACTTTATATACTAAAAGCATAGAGTAATCAATTAAACATTCAATGGAAACACAAATAAGGAAACCAAAAATCTCACACATGGACACCGATATTTTTGGGTAAACTACCCTTGGAAAACCCTGGAAGGAAAAACAGTCCTAAGATTCTTTTATTAAGGTCAAATAAAGGATCTTGTAACAGGTAAAATGGACCACTAAGAGAAATACAACTACATACAAACTTGGCCAAGTATACTCTATCATACAACCCTTGAACAACACTCTTTTTTAGGTATACATGATTCGCCTTCAGCTGACCCACGTACATAATTTCTTGACCATCGGGTTAATTAATTTTCAGATTATTTATTCCTTCGAACATTTGAATGGGAATTTTGAATTTTAGATTATTTTATTCCTTCGAACATTTGAATGAGAATTTTGAATTTTAGATTACTTTATTATTTTTGGGTTGAGACATGAATTTTTGGATTATTATTTTATTAATTTCATATTTTCTCATACAAGATTTATTTATTTACCTTTTCTTGACCTCACTGTAACCAGCTGAAGGTTCGCCCTAGAAATCATCCATTATCCCTTGGATGATTATTATTCCAAGGAAGTATATCCCTTAGAAGGATATATTATCCCTTTGAATAATACCCCTTGGAATAATATCCCTTGGTTATTACCCAAAGGTTCCCCGCCCCTATTGAAGGGAAAGGAAGGGAAGGTTTCTTTATTTTACTTTCTCTATAGATTTTGGGTCAAAACATTAATGTGATCTCAACACTTTGTACCCCTCCTAGCTCCACATACAAACTATAATAGGAAGTAAAAGCAATACAAACCCCTTTCAATCCCTTCCCACAATGCATGTGGGATAAATCATTAGCCTTATAAGATCAACAGTCGAGACTTACCATGAGATGAAATCAATGGTTTTTGAGTGTGCACTTTTGAGGGCATATTTCGAGTTTCAGGAGGCCAAATTGGGCATGAGATTGCTTGTTGGAAAGTTGAAGGAGTGAAGAATATGTTAGAAGAAGTATTTTTGCTTGATTAAAATAAAAAAAATCCCAAAAGGTTTTAGAAAATAAGAGGCACGATTTTGGTTGGATATTTTTCACACATTTTTCCACAGCCCATAACTAGAGTTTCTAAAGACCAAATTGAGTAAACAAAAGGTTTTTAGAAATCTTGCGACTTCAATGTTGGAAAGTTGGTTTTCATTGATGTCAACCCTTAGAGATTGATGTCAACCCTTGAATAAGTCCAGAAGCCCTAGAGATTTGGTTGAGATTGATGGTGAGTTAGTTTTCATTGATGGAGTGGTTGATGTCAGCATATGTGTTGGGTGCATTTGATGAAGTCTACATGACGCCTTGGAGGTACAGTTATGGGACCCAATTTTGGTTGAGAAATATGGACACGAGGGACAATGTAAATGCAGGTAAGACACTCATAGATGGATATTCCTTTTCGTGTTATTTCCGGTGATAGGTGGTACGCCACACGGTTCCTCACGGTTAGGGAGATATGGCATTGTGAAGTTAGAATCCCTGAAGAATGGTCAAGAATCCCCTAATTGGTTACATCTCATTATTGAAAGGGTAAAGTGGTTGTGACAGGAAAGTACTAGAAGCCTTGATATTAAGGAAAGAAGTTACTATGAAAAATTATATAAACACCTCAAGGAGTCTCTCATAAGTACACACACTTACATAGAATATATGTCTTGTGATTGTTATGGTCTAGTATTGTGGTTTATTGGTGAATCTAATGGTAAGTCTGAGGCAGCAGAGAAAGTGCGAGGAAAGAGAAAAAGTTTCATCGTTGCATTGTGCTATGGTTTATGTGTAACCCTAATTTAGTAGGCCCTTGTGGGTCAGCTTGAGGGTGTCACGCGAGGCACCCCCGCAAGTTGCCTAGGTGATGTCATGCAAGGCCTGCATGTAGGGAGTCTTAGTGCCACGAGGATAAGGAAAATTTGGGGGAAATGTTGGTACCAAGATGTTGAAGGCTATGGAAGAGTTACAGGTCAAAGTTATAGTACAACAGGTCAGCTACAAGTCACGGGTATACTTATGTTATTATATCTTATGCTTGGTGATGGTATGGTACATGCTTGAGAGGCATGTCTTGTTGATGCACGGTACATCTTGGTGACATTGGTATGGTACATTAAGTAGTAGTACATCTTGGTTGTATTGCTATCTTGGTATCTGGTTTGGTTACATGGTGATGATGTTATGGCACATGCTTGAGGCTCATTCCTGGTATACTCTTGAAGCATTGGCACATGGTGTATGGTTGTCATTGATATTGATACATTGTTGAGGATTACACTTGGTATATGACAACATGTGTGTGCGATACATCTCTTGGTGATGTTGATACTTGGTTTGAGGTACACCATTGATAGCACTTGCTTGGTATATCCTATGATATATGGTGTATGGCATGATTGAGTGATATGGTATATGGTTGAGATACATTTTTGGTACATGGTATGGTACAAGTGTTGATCATGTACATGGTTGATACATATTATGGTACAGGATTGGTACTTGGTATGGTGTTGATGTACATAGTTAATGGTTGAGTCATATGATACAGGTTATGGTGCATGGCGGATGCACGGTTTGTTACAAGTGTTGGTGCATGTTTGATGCACTTGTTGTGGTACATGGTTGATGTTTGATATGGTACAGGTTGATGTTTTGGTAAATGCTTTGGTACATGGTTGAGACACATATATTGTGATGGTATGTTGGTGATCTTGGTACATGCTTGTTAGAGGCATGTGTTGGTGATGTTGGACATCTAATTGAGAGGTGTCCTTAGTATATGGCCCATGTGAGAGGATCTAGTTGAGTATCGGTGAAAGTGACAGGTTGGATACAATGAAAAGTTGACAGTGACAGGTTGACAATGATAGTGACATGTTGACAGGTTACAATTTGATGTGACAGTGGCAGTGGCAGTGGCACTGATTGTGGTAGTGACAGTTTGGTCTACACTTATATTTCAGTGCGGTGGGACGAGGCAAGGAAAGGGAGTTGTAGCCTCCTTTTGGTTGGTGCAAGAGAACACGAGGATTTGTAGCTTCCTTCAGGTTGGAGCCTAAGAATCAGGGGGTTGTAGCCTCCTTTTGGTTGGAGCCATAGAATTCAAGGAGTTGTAGCTTCCTTCAGATTGGAGCCTGTAAATAGTGGGTTGTATCCTCCTTCTAGTTGTAGCAGGAGAATTGGGAAGTTGGTGCTTCCAATGAATGTATTCTTTCATATATATATAAGAAATCATTATGTGGTTTTCTCTCGTTTGGGTTTCCATGTAAATTCTGATGTACTGTGTACTTGATGTGATGTTGTTGATGTGATTTTTCTTATGTTATATTCTCATGATATATTGATCATATATTGATGATATACTGATGATGTATTGTCGATTAAGTTGAATTTTATATATTGTGGTTAAAAGTGGTAAAAGTGCTCATAATGATTCACACCCCCCCCTTCCCTCTCAGTATTCCACTAATTGGTATTAGAGCAGGTCCTTCAAGAAAATAGTTTAACCGTTGGAAGGAATATCATGGATTACACTGAGAATGGAGCACCAATATTCAATGATCAGAATGGTCTGGACTACGAGATATGGAGCACAAGAACGAAAGTATTTTTATAGGCACAAGGATATGATTTTTGGAAAGAAGTTGTTACAGGATACACCGCTAAAAAGAAATCGAAGATTGCAACCAAGAAGGAATTAAAAATAAACAACAAAATAACAATGGATTTCATCTGGGAAGGATTACCTAATCCAGTAAGAGAGAAAGTGGTAAAATGTTCATCAACCAAATAACTTTTGGATAAGCTACATAATATATACTTTGAGGAATATCCCATCATAAAGCTAGAGAATGTTAAAGAAGGTGTAGGTAGAGAATAAGAAGAAATATGCTCATCATGTCAAACAAATTCAAAAGAAGAAGATTATGAAGTCGACATGGTAGACCTTGAAGCAAAATTAATCAGTGCCTTAGACGAATTGACAAAATAAAGGAAGAAAATAAAGTATCTTAAGGAACAATTAGTCAAGAAGCATTCTCAAGAAAGTTCCGAAGAATCCCAACAAGTCATCGTGAATCTAAAATATCAGCTATGAGAAGCCATAAGGATTGAATAAACATACAAAAGTCGTATGGAATAAAAGAAGTGTTTGGAAGCCAAAATAGTAGCACTAAGAAAGGAAGAAATGGAAGAGAAGAAGTGTTTGGAAGAAAAACGAAAGGAAGCAAAGAAAAGAGAGAATATTTGTATAGATCATCTTAAAGAAATAACTGACAACCTAAATCTGCTTGAAGCATAATTTGGTCAAGAAGAGAGAAGACTTGAAAAGGAAATCATCTCCTTGAAAATCCAACTTGAAGAAGAAAGGAGAACAAAATAAGTCATGAAGATTCACATGATGAAGAAAGAAAAAGAGGTTGAGAAACTTTAAGAAGAAGTTGTCACATTAAGAGTTAAAATTGTCCAACTCAGCAAGAACGTTGAATAAACCAAAACATCCACATCATCAATAGACAATGTTGAAGAGAAGCACTCCAGGTTTCCAGAAAGGAAGAATGAAGAAAAGAGTAAGAGTTATGCATAAGTACTCAAAGGAAGGAATCATGGTCATCTAGAATCAAAGAAAAATGATAGAGACACATCTCCAAGAATACCCTCCACATTCAAGCCATACAGAAGCTTCAATCGTGATCATTATCAGCCAAGGAAATAATTTAGAAGGACTACATTACAAAGAAGATCATTCACTCTTAGGTACGTAAATTTATTTTGTGGTCATTTCTTTTATTGTACTAACTTTGGACATAAAGTTGCAGATTGCAGGGCTTATGGAAGAAATGTTCAAGAAATAAATGCTTATCTAGCCACATAACATTGAATGTTACAAATGCCATAACTATGGACACATAGCTCGTTATTGTAGAAGCATCATGGATACTTATATGAAAGAGAACATTGATATAAGATATAAGAAAGTATGGAAAAGAAAAGAAGAATAGGGAAATGAAGAGCAGATGAATGAAGGACACCTAGAAGTCATACTCTCATGATTGACAATAGTATGAGATCAAGAAAAATCTACAAGAAAAAAGGAAGATGTCACATACATGAAATTTTGGGAAAGAAATGGAAAACAAGAAGGACATGTGAATAAATAATAGGTCTCATAGATCACAAAATTGGCAGTAGAGCGAGTGAATAAAGAACATGCCCAAGAGATTTTAATTTCAGTAATTGTAGTGTGAGATCAATCCACGGGAAGAAAGGAAGTTAGAATTCAGAAATATTATGAGTCTTTAGACGAAGAGGAAGATTACTCTACATCAGAGTGGGTATTTTTTTGAGCCATCTAACTTGGATAATCCTAGTAAATATGAATATTGAACAAGGGGAGTTAGTTTAGTAGCTATTATAGATCAAAGAACCATCCTTTGAGTAGTTTGAAGTATATGCAGAGACATATTCATAGTAGTCAGATAATAGAAGTACAATGTGACATATTGATCAGTTGAAAAGTAGTGTTTCTGTTGTGAGAAATCCTACCCTGTGGAAAGGTTAAGCTCCCCTTTGGACCAA
>ML792923.1:134067-146642 GCA_009831015.1 Picea engelmannii
TCGCTGGAAACAGAGCTGATACATTGTGTTTACAGTAGATTTCATATTTGATTTCATCTTTCAGCAGTTTGCTCAGTGGTTTGATAGAAGTAGTATTTCATTTCATTACAACCAAGGGTTTAGCATTATCTTTCCAGCCAGTGGTTTCATTTCTTCAGTTTTCACATTTAGACTACTCAACATTCAGGAACTAGTTTGGGTATCTCATGAGATGAAGAAGTTTCTTTTGATTACAATAGAAAGTTTCATAGGATGGTTGTTGAGTTGTGTGGAGTGATAAGTAACAAGAACTTAGTTGTTTTCAGTTTATCTTTTACATGCATATACAGAACAGTACCGGTTAGTATCGAGTAGTACCGAGTAGTACAGAGCAAAGTAGGGTACAGTATCTCTTTCCAGCGAGTTTCTTTTAGCAGTTCAGAGATTAGTTTGGCATCCTTTAAACCCCCTCTTCAGCCTTGCATTTCTTGTGTTGGTTCCTCTAAGTCTACCTTCCCGGGTTGACAATTAAATGTTGATTTACATGGTATATCTGCAGCTCGACACACATACCGAGAGTTATCTCCCATTATGAAACATATTGGAATGGAGTATCAGGCTATTGATGAATTTCCTAACGATCGTATTATATAGTATGGACAATATGCATCAGAAACAAAATGCATACAATGTCAAATTAGTAGATATTGGATCGTTCAAGTAACAAAAAAAGTTCCTCACGAGGTTCTTCAGCATATTCCCATGATTCCACATTTACAATGATTGTTCAGGTTTCAAAGCATAACACAGTTTATGGATTACCATGCGAATCACAAAAGTGAAGATGGTGTTATTCAAATTACTATAGATGGTTCTACATTTAGGAACATCGAACAAACATGGCCTAGTTTTAAGCAAGAACCTCATAATGTTAGGATTTCATTTGCACATGATGGTGTCAATCCATTTGATGAGCTCAAGTCTATTTACTTAGTGTGGCCTATTTTTTTTATAAACAATAACCTTCCTCCTTGGATGTCAATAAAGAGGGAGCACACAATGTTGGAAATGATTGTTCCAGGTATTTGCATACAATATTTTTTTGAATGTAGCATTTTGTTTGTCTTATTCATTGCATAATTTCTTTAATATATACAAGGTAGTAATTATGTGTATTTTCAACCAATTAGGTAAGTACCAAGTGAAATATATGAATGTATATAATGAGCATGTTTTCAATGAGCTAGTAAAGTTGTGGGACGGAATCACTATGTAATACATCTCTAGACCAATAAGGAAAAATCAATTTCAATTATGTGCAATACTTACATGAACAATTCATGATGCCCTAAGGATAACAAATTGTTTTTGTATGTAACATACTACTACACTTTAATAGTATATAATTTTATGAAAATATAATGCATGTTTCTTACACAATTCCTTTTTTTGTAACTAATATTGGCATTAATCCATATCTTGCAGGTCTTCAAACAAAGGATAAATTTGGATGTCTAGTTTGTGGTCCTAGGATGAAATCTTGTCATTCAAGAAGTTTAGGAAAGGAGGTGTTTGATGAGCATAGACACTTCCTCCCTAAGAACCATAGGTATCAAACTACCAAAAAACATGTTTTCAATGGGAGAGAAAATATTGCAATAAAACCATGAAGAATGACACCTCACCTGTGGAAGTTGGAATAAAATAGAAATCATCAAGGTAAGAAATTTGACTAGTATGTATCATACACAATGTTTTGCAATTTTTAATTGTATTAAATTATGTTTATTGTATCTAACAATTATTGTTGTAATTTCACTTATGTTTCATAAAGGTCCTCAAGGCATTGATGGGCTTCCATGAGAAATGAAAATTTACCCCATACAATTTAGTAGGTTGCCATACTATGAGCACCTACAAATAGCTCATTTATTGGATACAATGGATATTGGGAATAATGTAACAAAAACATTGTGGATAATCTTAGATGGAAGGAGTGACAAAGAAAAAATTGTCAAAATTTATAGTGACATTCAGGAAGCCAATCATGTAATGAAAAAATTGATTGATTCAAATAGTAATGGACACCGAAATGGTCTTCAATGGTTATTTATAGAGGAGGAAATCAATGGTGTAAAAGAGGTCAATTGTAAAACTAAATTTCCCACTAGATTTTCTTCAAACATAAAGAATATCTTAATGAATAAAGGTAAATTTGGTGGGGGGAAAACTCCTAACTGACAAACCTTTATTAAGGTAATTATTTTGGTAGATTTCTATATTGGTAATACTTATTTTTAGTATTTTTTTTCTTTTAAAAAAACAATGACTCATTTTTTGTTACAGTATGGTTTACCTCTATCTCTACCTGACATCTTTGACAACAACATAAAACAAGTTATATATGATCTTAGTAAATACATGAGGTAAATAATGATTTATATGAAAAATGTTTCTTGTGGAACTTGTTGACATGTGTTTTACTTGCAATATATATACTTTTTTGTTGAAACGTATGATTTTCTTGTATCATGTGTAGGTGGTTGTCATCTAAAGAAATCCATAAAGAAGATATGAAATATTGGAGGAGAGAACTTCCTCAACTATGTGTGAAATGAAAAAGTATCTACCTCTACCATTTTTCAATGCATAAGAACACTACCTCATACACCAAGTTGAGGAGATTGAAATGTGTGGACCTGTACACACAAGGTCAATGTGGATGGTGGAGAGGCACTTGAAGTCATTGAAAGTTTTCGTTAGACAAAGAGAACATCCTGAGGGTTCCATGGTGGAGGGATATATGGTATATTAATCCCTGGTGTATATTAGTTAGTATATTCTTAAATTAGTAGCAAATATGAAGGTGCCTCCCAATTGGGATGTCAACTCCATCAACAAATTTCAAAGGGAGGTCCTTTTCGAGAAAGGTGAATGAGGAAAGTGAAAGGTAATTAGATAATAGATATCTATAACACTTTGCATTATTAATTTTTATCTATATTGTACTTATTAAATTTTATTTTTCCATCAATTATTAATCTCTATCCATATTAATTTTTATTCTTTTTTCATACAGTTGGTCGAGAGTGGGATGCACCACATCTATACATCGCAAACAATATTTATTGGATGGAGGTATGGATAGATCAATGTATACAATGTAATGGTAGGTTATCATGGGAAGGGGTGGCTACATTGCTTAAAGAATCTCAGCATAATCAAGATACCAATATTACAAAAATATTCACCCACGTCATGCTTCAATTGTTTTCTATTATATTAATCTATGTGGTGTGTTTTATTTTATAAATTTTGACTAAGTCCAAATATGTTTATTAATTGACAATGCATTTTTTATATGTTGGGAATATATGAGCCAAGAGGAAGGTCTGTAAAGTATAATGTAGAAGAAAAAGATGATGTAGAGGAGCATGAGGTAGATGTACTATTAGATGAAGAAGTTGAAGAAGTTGAGTCAGATGTAAATGACAATGTTGTCGATGATGATATTCACGATGATATTATTGAAAATGGCATTGATTATTATCTTTATATGGCCAATCCTTTCAACGTTGATTCTAAACTAGATAATATATATGTGAAGTTGGATGAAGAAGAAGATCAATGATATTGTAGAAATGTTGAAATGTAAGCTATAGGTTGAT
Organism: Picea engelmannii; assembly: GCA_009831015.1. Lineage (NCBI taxonomy): Eukaryota > Viridiplantae > Streptophyta > Pinopsida > Pinales > Pinaceae > Picea > Picea engelmannii. The sequence goes on from ML792923.1 coordinate 137,715, forward strand.
TCAATATTGTTAAGAATATTTTGTAAGAATTTTGAGTTTGGTAATGAATTTCTTATGCATCTAGTATTTCACTACCAAATAGGTGGGAAAGAGTTACAATAGTGATGTACTTGATGGATAAATCACATATATATTCAAGAGACTTCTACCAATATTATATGGCAAGAAGGATTTTGGAAAATAATTTAGATGAGCACTATTATTCACATTCTAGGTCATCTATAAATTCAATATTTAGTTTTAGGACTCTAGCATGATTCACTTCAACCTTGGAGTGCATATGTACTTAGGCTTCAATACACATGTGACTATGGTATGAGATGAAAAATAATTCAATGCCTTAACTAATAGAAGAAATGATACAAAAAAAACTAACACAATGAGAAATGATTTAGAGAAATTAGTTGCATTGATTTAAGTGATGATACAATAAAAAATGGTTTATCATAATCGAGTAGTTGTATTCATTTTAACAATGATATCATAAAACAATAGGGTGTATTTATTTCAGTGATAATGATATAACATGAAACAATAAGGAGCATTGATTTTAGTGATAATGATATAAAATAAAACAATAGGGTGCCAACATGTTTACAGGAAAAGAACCAAGGAAGCGGACAGGAGGTTGAAAGAAGGGACAAATTTGGCTTTGGGCCAATGGAAAGTAACTAAGTTGGTAAATGATCACATTCAGGAATACCTACATCAACCTTTAATGTGAACACAATAGATAGCATATTCTCTATGTAAGAAGCTCCTTTGATGAAGCATATTTTGTATAGTCCAAATGGACTCTATATCTCAATAGTCCTTTATAGGAAGGATAATTATGCACTACATCAGTAGAAAATATACAGAACAACAGTTGATCAGGAATACACTCTGAAAGTGTATCTACATAATGTAATTTTGCTCACATCAGATGAAATAAAATTACGTTTTTTTCCTTGACAAAAAAAACAATAGGGTGCATTGATTTCAATGATAATACTATGAAAAATGATTCACTACATTAATTAATTGAAGAAATGATATGAATGAAATTAATCACCTATATTGACTTTATTTATGAGATACAACAAATTATCAAGTGGAATGAATTTAGCAATAACATAGTGAAAACAAATTTCAAAACAGATTTTATAAGTTGAAGTCATGTATTTTGTTTGGTTATGTGTAATTTATCTATTAGTATTTGCACATTAAAAAAATTATAATATTAAGATATATAAAATGTGAAAAATGTGTTCAACGTGGACGTGTCCCTCCTAAAAGAATAATATAATATTGAGTAAATAAAAAACTATGTGTTGGAAACAATAGCATTAAATATTAAGTGAATTATCCTAATTGTGCTCTCTCAGATATTCTTGGAGAAAGATCTAAGGGAACTATCTTAGTTGTGCTCTCTGATTTAGAGCAATTAGTTGTAGTTATTTAATGCAAAAAAACATGAATTGATTTAAGTCATTGTAACACACCCACGATGAGGAATAAAAAAATTTCGCTTTTCTTAAAGGATAGAATCTCCATTCATCGTTCCTAATTTGGAAGGTCATGGAACCAGTCTGACTTCCTGGTCGAGGATCTCCAATTCTAAATCCAGACAATTCTCTGAGACCTTGATGGTCTCATTCTATAGTTAAACGCAGAACCTTTCGGTCTCTTTCTACAGGTTTAAGGGCACCCGCGACCTTCCATTTCACCCCCCTACGAAAACTCAAAGTGTCAGGCGTTAGCTCCATTTGAAACTCGGCCTGCATGAACAAGCACCAGATGCAAGTTTCTCTCACACAGCCACGGGTTGTGACCGCCTGCCTACCCAAAAGGCATTTTCAGGACTTCGCATGTCAGGTATTCTACATGTGAGTCACCCCGACTCTCCCCAACCTCTAAAATTCCGATAGGGGACTAGCAAATGCTATCTCCTCCTTTATCCTCCTCCACATGAACATTACATGTGAACACAAGTCTAATTGAAATGCACATCGGGAAATTACGTATCTGGACCGATCCGACAGTTCAGATCGCGTCGCAATTTCATGTATCGGAAACTCCCAATATGATTCACCTTCATTCTCCTGACTCCCGAAATACCGATATTCCGGAGCACCAAATCAACGGCTTGCACTCCTCTGGATCTAACGGCCACTATCAAATCGTGAACTCAGGCCTCACGAGTTCTCACTATTCTCCCCTTTGACTTTTTCCTCCTGCGAGTCAGCGAAACGTTGATCTCTCGCCACACGTCCCTTCCAATGGACGGTTCCGATGATGTCGAGATCTCACGAATTGCGACCTCTAAGTCACAACTTCCTCCACATTCCCGACTTCTGAAATGCCAATATTTCGGAGCACCAAATAAAACGATCAAGGAGGGTCCTGATAGATCCTTAGATCTATGGTCCAGGTTATTTCGTGTCATCGGATTTCGGAAGACTTGACAGCACTAACATGCAAATCTCCTGATGTGTGAACTTGCAAAGACTGAAGTGGTCGAGGAGTTAACGCCTACTCTCCTTCTTCAAATCTAATGGTCATGACAGACCTTGGATCCTCCCGAACGAATCTCGCTCATTCATCTCCCAAACGAAAGGGTATTCCCTTTCGATACTTGAATCTCGCTATCCTTCCTGAGCTTCGTCAGATATGAAGGACTTAAGAGCATTGTGCTCTTTCTCTTAGACTTAACACTTAGAAGGGTCTTTTGCACACCTCTTGCGCTCCTTCATCAAGTCTAGAACCTAAGTGGTTCTCGGTCTCTTCTTACCTCACAGAGAGCCTATGCATACATGTACTACCTCTCCTAAGCTTATTAGACTCTGCCCTCACAGTGATTGCGGGGTTCAACCTCTACCAAATCAGGAAGTACCCACGCGACTCTAGGATGGTGAGGAAGTTCTCTGGGAAGTGATTCTGAGGGATTAAACTAACGCATAAGGAAATCAAGCAGATATGAAAGTTCTCAAGGAACGAGCACATACCTCTGACTTAATCATTCAGTACAGGGATCATTTTAGGCATATAAAATACAAGCATGCAATTCATTATTTCCAATGCAAATCACAAGGCATAAAAACACTTATCAGAACCATAAGGCGCGATGTGACTACTAAGAGGGGTGTTCATTTCCACACAACCATAAGCTTATTCACTCCCAATGGATTTATCATTGGCCACCCCTGAGCTTAGGCCACGATGCTTTGAGATTCAATCTCTCAATTCCAGCTCAACGGAAGTCAGGGACGAAGGTTACTCTCCTTCTCCTTATACAGGAATAGACAAGGACGAAGGTTACTCTCCTTCTCCTTATACAGGAATAGACAAGGACGAAGGTTACTCTCCTTCTCTTGACTCAGTCTCTATCCCCTATGATAAGAACTCACTTTTTGCATTCAATCCTTCCTCTAACCCGAGAGTATCCACTCTTGTCTCTGCATTCTTCGCAGGCCCTCTCCCTGCCCACACCACGCTTCCTTTCTTGCCTTCCTTAGCAAGATTGTGTGTGGCTCAAAATTCCAGTCCGTGGTCAGGTCTGGAAGCCTTACAGATGGGTGGTCTGCCCCATCCCCTCATTAACTCTTGAGGAGGCCTTCCCACCTACCAGCCTGACTGCAATTCATTTCGGGTCAGAGGGTTGTTCTGATCTTAAGCAATTAAAACCAGCATAGTACTAGTTCGGTGGAGGTTAACGCAACTATTTTGGGTCCCCTCCACTGTCTTTTCATTAGCAATCATGGTCTCTCTTATCACTTCCCCTTCTCAGCAGCCATGCACACGTTTCCATTATCTATTAAAATAGCAGGGTTTACATTCATTGACCTTTATATAAAGGTCCACCAAATCAAACATTCACACTTCAAGTTTACCATAGTTCCTAGCCAATAAAGTTATATTTATAGACTAGGGGAAATAGGGTGTTACAATTCCCTCCCCCTTAAAGGAATCATCATCCTCGATGCTCTATCTATCAACATGATAGGTATGTCTAGAATTAAACAAAATCGGATATGTTTGTCTCATAGCATCTTCCATTTCCCATGTAGCCTCATCTGGGCCAAAGTGTTTCCATTGCACCTTGACCTGTGCAATGGTTTGGTTCCTGAGTGATGTTTCCTTCATGTCTAGTATGCATTGGGGTTATGGCAGGAATTCTCCATCCGGTTCCACCTAGATCATAGACCAGTCAATTATATGATTAGCATCATGTACATATTTCTTCAATAATGAAACATGGAAAACATTATGTGCCTTTACTGTGGGAGGAAGTGTTATCCTATAGGCTATAGGTCCCACTCTATCTAAGACGTCAAAGGGTCCACAATACCAAGGTTCCAACTTGGGACAGGCTCCCATTCTTAGAGAACTCTTTCGGGGTCTAACTCTGAGATAGACATTGTCTCCATCTTTGAACTCTCGGGGATTTCTCTTTCTGTCAGCTAACTTTTATGTCGGTCCTGAGCAATTTTCATATTTTGCCTTATCTGCACCACTTTTTTTTCCATTTCTTTCAGCATGTCGGGTCTGATTGTAATTCTATCCACTGGATTACTCCAACTGATTGGAATCTTCCACTGTCTACCATAGAGGACTTCAAAAGGGCCCATCTTCAAGGATCCCTGATAATCGTTGTTGTAGGTAAACTCTACCAATGGTAGGTAGTCTTCCCACTTCTTAGGTCGATGCATTACATGCATCCTTAGCATGTCCTCTATTATTTGGTTCACTCTTTTTATCTAACCATCGGTTTGAGGGTGATAAGCTGTGTTGAATGGTAATTTTGTCTACAAACCGACCATTAGGGATTTCCAAAAGTTTGAAGTGAACTTGGTATCTCGGTCAGATACAATTTCCTTGGGCATGCCATGCAGTCTAAATATCTCCCTTGTGAAGATGTTGGCAATATCTATTTCCTTGAAAGTTGACTTGACAAGGATGAAATGAGCAGACTTACTCAGTTTTTCCACCACGACCATGATGGCATCATTTTTCTTGGTTGACCTTGGTAGTCCAGTGATGAAATCCATGGAGATGATTTCCCATTGCCATTCTGGGATTGGTAGGGGCTGTAACAATCCTGCTGGATGTCGGTGTTTAACCTTAACTTGCTGGCACTCAAGACACTTAGCTAGATAGTTAGCTATGTCTTTCTTCAACCCATGCCAATAGAAGTGTTTCCTAGTGGTCGTGATCATCTTCTGATATTCTGGGTGACTATGATCTCTTATGTAGTTCATCCATGATGAACCTCTTCAAGTCGTCATAGTTTGGAATATACAATCTGTTTATGTACGTCAGTATCCCTTCCTTGAGCATCTGGTAGCCTTCATACTTCATCCTTATAGAATCTTGTCTTAGATATGAGGTCACGGTCTTGAAAAATGCATTTGTCTCTTGTGCATTTCTTACTCTTTCCCTGACATTCGTTTCACAGGTGGTTATTGTTGTCAGATGAATTGTTTTTATACTTCTGCTAAGGGCATCGGCCACTCTATTTTCCTTTCCTTTTATGTGTTTGATTTCGAAATCAAATTCACTTAGGAGAGCCATCCACCTAGCTTTCCTGGCATTGAGTTTTGGTTGATCAAACAGGTGTCTCAATCCACAATGATCTGTCACAAGCACAAATATTCTACTGAGGAGGTAGTGCCTCCACATTTTTAAAGCATGTACTATGGCAGCCAATTCTAGGTCATGGGTCACATAATTGATCTAATGCTTATTTAATTTCCTCGATGTGTAGCAAATTACACGTCCCTCTTGCATAAGGACTCCTCTGAGTCCTTCCTTGTAGGCATCTGTACACACAAGGAAATCATTATCCGGGTCTGCAATCTTTAGCACGGGTGCATGGATCAAGAGGTATTTTAGTTCCTAAAATATTTCTCCACATTTTGATGTCCAAATGAATTTGATCCCCTTTTTCTGAAGGGCAGTAATTGGACAACCAATCTTGGAAAATCCTTTTATGAACCTTCTATAGTATCCTGCTAAGCCCATGAAGGACCTAATATCGGATACATCTTTCAGGGTAGGCCATTCCATAATGGATCTGATCTTGTCGGGGTCTATTGCCACCCCTTCCTTAGATATGACATGGCCTAAGTAGTGGACTTGCTTCTAAAATAAATCGCACTTTCTAAACTTAGCGTAGATTTGATGCTCTCTTAGTACTTGAAGTACGAGTCTAAGATGTTCTTCCTGATCCTCCCTATTCTTGGAGTAGATTATGATATCATCAATGAAAACCAACACAAATTTGTCCAGGAATTTTTTGAGTACATTATTCATCAAGCACATAAAAGTGGTGGGGGCATTGGTTAACCCAAACGGCACCACCATGAATTCATAGTGACCATACCTCGTTCTGAAGGTTGTTTTGTGGATGTCTTCATCCTTAATATGGACTTTATGGTAGCTAGACCTTAGGTCGATCTTAGAAAATATGGATGCACCTCCCAATTGGTCGAACAGGTCATCAATTCTTGGTAAAGGGTACTTGTTCTTTATGGTTTCCTTATTGAGTTGTTTGTAATCTATGCACAGTCGGAGTGTGCCATCTTTCTTTTTCACAAATAGGATGGGCGCTCCCCACATAGATACATTGGGTCAGATGTAGTATTTGTCCATGATCTCCTTTAGCTGTAGCGTGAGCTCAACTAGCTCTAGCATTCTCATTCTGTATGGTGTTCTATATGCGAGTATCACTCCCGATGTAAGTTCTATCGAGAAGTCAATATCCCTTCTCGGGGGGTAGACCTAGTACTTCTTCTGGAAATATGTCCTTGTATTCTTTTAATATGGGGTGGTCCTCTAGGTTTGGTTTGTCGTCCTCAACGGATTCCAACACCTGTATTGCATATAAGGAACACCCTTTTCTACAATACTTCTTCATTTGAAGGGTCGATATGTGTCTCACTGAGATGGGCTTTTGAATCCCTTGGAGGGTCGTCTTTCTCCCTTCTTCGTTTACACATTCTAAATTTTTATGATAACAGTCCATTTTAGTTTTATAAGTAGCCAACCAATCCATACCAATCAACAGGTTATAAGATCCAAGAGGAAGTATGTTAAGGGTCGCTCGGGTGGGCAATCCACCCATGATGAATTGGCAGGTTGGTATGGCCTCTGCCACCTTTCTTTTGGTCCCAGTGGCTAGTCGTACCAATCATGGTTTAACATGTCTAATTGGTTGCAGTTTACACTTATTGGCAGTCTGAGGGACTACATAACTCAAATTAGAACCTAGGTCAATTAAAATAGAAATTGGATGGTTGGCGATCATACCTTCTAGCTCCACTACTGAAGCTTGGTGGTCAGCTTGATTATTGTCCAGGGATGCATAGATTTGTGGCATGATCCTAGCCACATCATTGATGGTGGTAGCTTCTTGGATATTGTATACCCCCTTATTGTTTTGTTGTCTGTGTGGGCAGTCCCTCAATCTATGATTTTCTCTATAACCCCAGCATTTTAAGGGTTCCTTCTTTAGGTTATCGATCTTTGTTGGAACTGACTGAAAGGTTTTATTTCCACTTTGAGAGGGGAAATTTTGTTGATATACACTTCTAGCAGGAAGGCTCCCCCTAGAATATTTTCTATAGTTCTTAAATCTTGAGGAGTTAAACCTTTTCTTATGGAACCCCGCACTACTCTTCTTCTTCCAGTCCTCGTGAGGTCTTGTCTTGCTCTCAAACTGTTCATAACAATACCTCGCCTTCCAGATAGCTTCTTATAAGGTCCTTGGTTCGACAAACTCAATCTTATCCCGGTAGGTCTGAGGTAACCCACTAATGAACCATTGTATTTTTTCTTTTTCATCTTTTATGTAGGGTACATACCTCAGTAGTTCAAGGAATTTATTGACAAATTCCTCTATGGTGAGATACCCCAATCGGAGTTCATAGAATTCCTTAGTTTTCCCATCCATGTATTTTTCTGACAGATACTGCTTCCTGAAGTATTTCTCAAACTGTTTCCATGACAAGTCCTTCTCATGGACTCCTTTCACATTCCTAAGGTCTTCCCACCATATGCAAGCCTTTCCATTCAGGTTGAAGATGGTTATTCGAGCCTTCAAGTTTTCAGAATAGTCATAGACTCTGAAATACTTCTTTAAACCAAGCAGTCAAGCTTCTGACTCTTCTCCCTTATTAATCTCTCCATCGAAAGAGGGTGGTTTGGCTTTCTTGAACTCTTCAAGACCATGGGTTTTGGAATGCTTCTGTTTCTTTCCTTTCCTCTGAGAGTTCGAGATGGCCCTGCTACTAGAAGATCCTTCACAATTGTCAGCTTTCTTTCCAGAGGACTCTCTCGATGAGTGTCCCCTACCTCTAGGTTGGACCTTCTTCGCGGTACTTCTCCCAGTGGGGTCACTTATGTTCTCATGTTTTCAGGTCTCAGGTGGACTCCGACTTCTTTTCTTGTGTCATCGATCCACGTGACTGGTTACGGGTTTGTGCTACAGTTTCCTTCGTATGTCGGATAAGCTTTGTAGCAAGACTGCGTTAATTTTTGTTTGTTTCTCTTCCTCCTTTATCAATCTCTCGTTGTCATCCTTGAAACTCTGTAACTCAGCCCCGATGCTCCTTACAGTTTCATCCATATCTGGAGGGGTTTCCACCGCCCTCCTTTCATCAAATTCTTCGTCTCTATTGTGGGAGCCATCCCCCACTTCATGACACGTCACCATTCTTTAGTCTTGGATTTTTCTCGTGATTCACTAACTGCTCAAGTGTTGAAAAAAACACTTATTGTTAGCTAACAGTATATCAGTTTATGAACAATACACGATTCAATTTCTTAAATGCATACACATAGTAGAAAGTTTCACTCTTTTCTTTGATAAAAATTTTAACCAGACTTTTAAGAAAGAGGCAAGGTAGGGTGTCACTCCTTTAAAAGTACTCCAAATAGTGTTTTTAA
>ML792923.1:170529-189085 GCA_009831015.1 Picea engelmannii
ACTTCACAGGCAAGGATTTGATGAACACACCTTTCTATCTGTTTAGCAGTATGGAAAAAATGGTTGATAGAGTCCAAGACAAGTCCAAGGTTGTGGACATTAGTGTTTTCCACTCAGGGTTGATCAGGATGCTTGTAATGGAAGAATTAAAGAAAAGAAACCTCACTTGGGAACAATTCATAGTCTTTGTTAATCTGCAGCTAGATGTAGCCTCTACCCCTCAATCCAGGGTGCAAAGCCCTTTTCCAGCTAGTAGTGTTTCTCAAGCAGAAACAAGCAAAAAGAGAAAGGGAAAACATATTGCCCAAGACAAAAAAGTTCCTAAGGAAGTTGAAGAAGAAGAGAGGGAAGCCCATCACTTCCCACAAAGGGAACTTCCACCTCAACCTGCACTTGAACTAGAGGAAGTTCCCTCATCATCCAAAACTACAGCCAAAAAGGGGAGAAAATTGCATTTTCCTTCACCTACTGCAGCAGCTGAGACAAGAGTTAGGAGGCCTTTCACTAGATCATCAATCCATAAGGAAGATGCTAAAACATAAGTCATAACCAAATATTTTGTCCCAAAGAAAGATAGGGGTAAAGGTGACACTGTTGGGAAGCTTATTGAGGTCATGACCAAAGATTTTGTTCAAAAAAAAGAAAAAGGTAAGGGTGAAACTACTGAGAAGCCTGTTGAAGTCATAAACATCACTACTCCCCCTGATAATCCCACCTTCAAGAGATTGATCAGACAACTCAAGGATGCAAGGAAGGAAATTGCTTGTTTGAAGAGAGAAATATTGATTGAGAAGAGGAAGATGAGTGAACTCATGGACATGTATAATGAGACCCTTGACCTGGCTAGGTTTATAGCAATAAGATTCTTTCCCCTCCATAGGCAACTTCAAACTTTGTACAGGGAAAACATAAGCATACAGTCCCAAAACAGAAAGCTCAAAGAGGAGTTGTAGCCCTTCAAGGATGATCTAGCCTAGAGGAATCTAAATGTTCTAGCCCAAGCTGCAATAGAGAGAAATTCCCCTACAATAGAGAGAAATGCCACTGCAACAGAGAGAAGTGCTCCTACAACAAGGAGAAGTGCCAGATTGAGAAGATGAAGTGGAGAGGATGGAAACCCCATTTTTTATTATGATCAGCTTTTGCAGCTTGAAGTTTTGAGGGAAGTGTTATAATTTCACCTACTGGAGGCATCTACAGGCTTATAATCCTTCTTCTAAGACTTTTTGGGCTTTTTGAGGTTCATTGCATGAAACAGAAAAACACAGAGCATTTCGCAGCCCCTGGCGCTATAGAATCATCCACACAGACTGTTATGTTGATTAGCTACTGGAAGTGCTACGGAATCACCTAGCCAAACATAAAGTGGCAATTTTCTACAAAAAATTGTTGCAAAACATTTACAAGTGGGCATTACGAAATCTGCTACCGAATGTGCTACAGAATCTACTGCAGAATAGTTTTACATAGGCGGGTGCTACGGAATCTGCTACCAATTGCGCTATGAACTTGTTGTTACAGTCAACAGTTTTGAATTCACTGCGTTTTCTTAGCTTTGATGATTTGGAGGGAACCAATGATCACCAAGTGGCAAATGGAGCTCAGCACAAAGGTTTGGTGTACACATGGCACTGGTGGAGATGTGCCCAAGCAACAACAAATCATGTCATTTATATCTTGTTAGAGTTGTTGCCAACATGCTCCATGTTTCTAGCAGTCTGTTGGTTCCACTTGTACATATGTTAGATTAGAATTTTTTTGTGGAGAATCCTAGGCTAGAAAGGCTAGCTCACATCTCAAGTTGTGGTTTTACTGTTTAGACTATAAATACATCAGAATAATGTTATGTTGAGGTTCAAATGGTTGAGCAGAGCTCCCTATTTTGTAATATTTTGAATAAACAGAGCCATATTATGGTTTATGTATGAGATCTGAGATATTTTGATTAATAAAAGTCATCCTATTTTCATTATATTGCTTCTTCTTACTATGAATTCTCATTATTGGATGATCCTTATGAGATGTTATAGTTGTGTTATAATGGATGTTTGATTATGATGTTGTTGTAAATGTTTTTAGTGTTTTTAATTTAGTTCAAGGAGTTCTTATGACTAAGTTTTTCTTCACCTAGTTGCTATAAGGCTTGATGCTTATAGCAGACCTATCCATCTTCCTCACTAAGTCTTCCATCTACTCACATTTATCCTTAAACTACTGACTGAAGTTAACCAAAACCTCATTTGCTTATGCATACTAGCCTAGATTTTTTGTGTTGAAACATTGCTATGTTGAGTTTTGTCCATTTGACCTTCTATCATTAATCTACATTTACAAACCTATTTGATGGGCGTTGGGCTTATCCTCTTGCAATCTGAGGGTGACTCTCAGTGCTAACACATTAGACTTGTATTCCTTTAATAATTTGCTCAGCGCTTCTGTGTTTATTAAGTAAAGGAAGGGGGAAAGGGGGCATCCCTAGTGAAGCCCTCTCGAGGATTTGAAGAAATGAGAAGGTGAGTCATTTATTATAACTGCAAAGGATGCACTCTTAAGGCATCCTGTGATCCAATTCACAATATTTATATTTATTCCCACCTGTAAGAAGACTAGGCGTAAGAAGATCCAGTTCACCCTGCCGCTTTGAGGTTCTTTTTTTAACAGAGTGGAGGACCTCTTGGGCTATTGCTACAGCTTCATGAATTTTCCTATTATGCAAAAAAAACAAATTGTTCCTCTCTAATTACTTCACTTAGCAGTGGCCTTAGTCTTCTATAAATGATCTTAGTTATCAACTTATAGACAACATTACAACAAGAAATTGGTCTAAATTCCTCGAGCGAGTCAACATTTTGTTTTGGGGGGATGAGGGATAGGAATGTCTAATTAACGGCACCATGGATTCTTCCTACCCTCTGAGATTCTCTCACCATCATAAGCAAATAATCTTTGAGTAAGTCATAAAATGATTTGAAAAATTCGACAGTGAAACCGTCCGGCCCAAGGTTTTTTCCATTATGCATGGAGGATAGGGCTACATAAATTTTTGTCTCCTTCACCTCCGCTTCCAAAGACCGATTCATATCATCTATGAATATTGGCTAAAACTTTGTTACAAATTCAAGAATATCCTCGATAGGGAAACCTACAGGGGTTGTGAAAAGGCTTTTGAAATATCTTGCTCCACCTTCGACCTTTTCTTGGAACAAGCTTACCATAGACTCTTCCTCATTCTTAATTTCCAAAATCATGTTGACATTCCTTCTGTGATTAGAAAAATGGTGAAATAATTTTGTATTGTTGTCTCCTTCTTGTAACCATAACGCCCTACTTTTCATGCGCCACACCTATTCCTCTTTTTCAACCACAAATTTCTCAATTCCTCCAGTCTTTTTAGCTCAACTGACTGAGTTGGACTAAGAGGGCCTTCATCAATTATTTTGAGTAGGTATGATAGTTTATCCTCAGTCTCTGTGATTTCCTTGTGCCTCTTGGATTTCCAAATAGGAATCCATTGTTTCATGGCATTTTTTGCTCTTTTCATATTGGCTTCAAATTGAACAATCAGTGGTTCGAGATTTGAGGGAGACAGTCTCACCCATGAGGAGGTCACCAGTTTCTTAAAGTATTTGTCTTCCAACCATACATAACTGAATTTTAAGGGAGCTGGAGGGGATTTTGATATGGACTTCCATTGTAAAGAGATGGGACTGTGGTAAAAAAATCCCACCATCCTTCATGTTAGATTTGAATATGAAACCCATTTCCAAGAGCACCTAAGAGATCAGGAATCTATCCAGTCTCTTTGTTGCCTCTTCACTTCATGTTCTGAAGTTACGCCATGTTGGGGTCAGCTTTATCAGTTCTAGGTCTACCAGGAGAGAGTTCTTAAGGAAGGATAGAAATAAAACTCTATGGTTGTCTTCACTAGAGTTCGCCCCCCACGCCTCTTTGAGGGAAAGAGTGAAGTTTATATCTCCTCCTATCACTGGAAGGGGGTCATTAAAGACACCTACAGGTTTCAATTTTTCCCAGAAAGGGACTCTTTCAAAGTAAAGACCGTAAATGTTGACAACTGAAAATGAAAAATCACTATCTTTAATTTTAAGTTTAACAGAGATAGATGTCCAAAAAGAGGAAGAAGATAAATCCTTAAAGTCGAGGCTTCATCTTGTGAGAATCCTTCCCGACATTCCCTTGGAATCTATTGAACTAAACGACCAGTTCCTTAACCAAGAACTCGCAACCTTCGTGGTTTTTTATCCTATACACATTGTCTCCTTAAGCATGATTATATCATGCATGAGGCTCAGGAGCAACCTCTTAATGAATATCTTTTTTTGGGGGCTCCCAACCCCTCTGACATTAAAGGAAAGAATAATCATATGGCTAGGGGGGAGCAGGGTGCTCCTCACTCTAATGGAATTGGTGACTAATGATTGGGTGCCTTTATGAATTTCAGATGTAACATTTTCTTTAGCCTTTAACAAATGTGACTTTCTTCCAACCGGTGAGACTAGAGGAGGATCTAAAGCTAGTCCTCTCTTTGAAGGGATGGTCTCTTTAGGGAAATATTTCGGGCATAAGGCATAGACTTTTGTTGGAGGAGAGGAGGGCTTTTGTACCGATGGGGAAGTGGGACAATAACTCTTCATTAATTCGTTTAGGGGGATAGAGGTCAAAGAAGGGCAGGGGGGGGAGGGGAGAAGGGAGGCATGGGGTGTCAGGGTGAGCTCCCCAGATGGAGAAACAAGAGAAGGGGGGATAGGGAAGAGGGAGGAATCCCTTTCTAGGACACTTTCACACAAGGGAAGGGGAGGAGGGACATAAGCGTTCTAAACCTCACCTGCAAAGGGAGGCTCCATAAGTGGGGGAGGGGAGGAGAGATAAAGGAGAGTAGGAGGGACCTCAACTTCAACCTTCTAATAAACTTTCAGTACCGAGTCAGAAGAAGGATCAGTACCAGAGTCCGAGATTCAATTTTGCATACCTGATTGGGTGACATGAAAAGCCAAGTCCCCCAAAGTTGTGCTTGTAGCTACCACCTTTCTCGGGCCAATGTTGACTTTCACATTTTTTCCGTCCACTGAGACTTCTTCACAAGGTCCATCCTTGCAATGGTAGATTTCCTTCACCAAAACTTTGGTGGGGAATGTCCTAGAGACAAAAAGTGTGAGCATTGAGCACGAATGTGCTTGATTTCATGGAATCCATGAAATCAAAAAGGTAGCTTCCAATAGTCTACCCTTTCATGCCAAATTATGTTCTCAAAAATTGTATCTAGACTTCCCACCGGTCCTTCCCGAATGTCCACCTCAAATTGGATCCATGCCTAGCAGTGATCCTTCTTGGAAGCCCAGTTTGGCTAGAGCCCCACAAAATATCCCAACTTGTTGCTAATCATCTCAAGCACTTCCCTTGTCGAGAAGGCCAAGGGTAACCTAGGAAAAATTTCCCAAACCTTCATATGGGCCACTGGCTCCCTAACAGGATCAAATTCCACTGTCCAAGATTTTAGAGTTAGCCCCGATGGACCCTGTTAGCATTCTTTTTGTTGAGTTATTTCAAAGAAAAAAAATTCACTACTGGAACTTCCGGTAGCACCTTCATTAAACTTTGGCAGGAGATGCTCGAGATTAACATTTTTTTGGTCAAGTCTTACAAAACATTTGGATTTTATATGCTATTAAACATTGGACAAAAGATTATTGAATTTTAAGGCCAAACTCCAATTCCACTTTACAAACTCATAGTCCAAATAGCAGCCAAGTGCGAATTTATGGGATGTAATTTAACCAGCAACATCTAGGGTTATCAAGTGTTTGTATCATCTTTCCTCTACACAACTGCAATTAGTATCGTGGATACACTACGCATCATTGTGTGCTTGTTGCCCCCATATTGGTCGACTCTCACCTTATCTAGTGTTAAAGTTGTCTGAAACCTATGCACAAGTGTCTATCGAACCCTATCTCCTTTTGTGTTGCAGTTGTTACAACTATTTGTTTTTTATACCATTATTTGCACTCCTTTTTCAAAACGATGGTCAGTTGTTTCCTCTAAGAAATTGTCAGGATGATCATTGGCTAAGAGGGTTTGACATTCTTGTAGCTCGTTGAATATATATAGGTGCTACCAAAATATTAAAAGTTTTATTATTGCTCTCGATCTCTTAAAGCCATTGTTATTTTATAAAAATATATATATTAGGGTTTTTCTAGGCCAATCTTTATGTCATAGAGTACCCTGGAGATCGAGAGCTAATCTACATTACAAGCCTGCATTACTAGCACCAAAACCACATATCAAGCTTGCTCGAGTACCAAAGATTGGGTTTAAAGATTGGGCATGTTATTTTTATTTAAAAATTGAGCCTTTGACTCATCAGGCTAGATCTATGATTATGTGACCGAGGACCAGAGTACCAAACATCAAGCACAAATCCAAGCACCAACGCACAAGAGAAAAAGCAAAAAGGGTTTTGGGCTTGATCATGGGACCATACTTTCAAATCATCAACACCCAACCACACACCAAGTATCAAACATAGGTCAGAGTCTCATCGAATGCCACAAGGAGGGAGCCCACAATGTGAAACAACAGATCAGAGTCTCATCGAATGCCACAAGGAGGGAGCCCACAGTGGGAAACTATCTTTACACTACGTGTCAAGGGCCTATGGAAACACTTGTATATATAAAGACAAAGACAAAGTCGTTAAACTCAAAGAAATCATCTTAGCGACTTGATAAGAATGGATGGCAGGAAAATTGCAGTCGTTATTAGAAACCTTCATTCCTGTGAATTGGAGATTGGTCGTACAAGTCTCTTGCTTGGTATTTTGAAGACTAAATGATACAACAAAGACCATCCTTAGTTTATAAAGATATTTGAGGTGCTACAGAAGTGAGCGCAAGTTAAAATTGAAGAAGATATTAAGAAACACAACACAAGAAACCCTAGTTTCCAAGCGGGTTGTAAAAAATGCAGTTGTATTAAATCTTCATCTTACAAAGAATTGAGGGATTTCTATTATTTTTTCGTGGATAAAATTTTCTTCTAAGAGAATCGTACCACATTGTCACTATTTCAATGTACCTGATTGCAAAGATCGTTCAAAGGTTTATTGGGGTCTTGACAACGCAGTCCAGAAGCGATTGAAGGATCAGGATAGCATTTCCAGGAAAAGATCAACATCAAGATATTGATAAGAAGACACTTGTAGCAGTAGTATTTTCATAGTGAATGTGAAACAGGGAACGACGGTGAAAGCTCTGAAGAAGCTAGATTCACTGCAGGAAGTTCTAGAAATACCCAAAATTGTGTAAAATCAAGAAAATGACACATGAAACTCTATTGGCAATTTCAAGACCTGATAACTAGTGTTAGTGCTTCGATGCAAGGCCACATTCATGTTGACTTAGGGAGGATAACCTTATTTCAGGTGTTCATGTGTTGAGATGATGTTCATGACATGACTTGTTCTCTGCTGCAATTCCTTGATCAAAACAGAGCAAAATATATCAAACTCCTATTTTATAGAGATGCCAGAAAGCCTATAACTGCTGGAACGTATCTAGCATTCCCTTGCGCTCTCAAATAGGTGTAAATCTTGGATACAATCAATTAGCTAGAAAAGTATCGAATTCCAGGAAGCAGTTTAAGATTTTGGGTGATTCATTTAGTGCTTAAAAGCAAAAGGATATCTCCTGATTTCTTGGCAGCAAAGGACAGATGTGGTAATCAAATCCCAATATTCGAGGAGCAGAATCAACAAACAATTCATGGTCCACTTCTTCAGTAAGTTTGACATCTATGAATCTAGGTTCAAATTGGCAATTGTTCCATTCTATCTAATATTCAAAGATCATCTTCAGATTCTATCAATCCAAAAGTTCTAATTTTCTTGCAACTAATCCAAGCAGAATTGACCAGCAGCCTCAACATTCGAGATCCCTTGCTATCTTTTCCAGATCCATTTATGTTTTGAGAATTTGATTGATTCCTAAGATTTAGTTTTCTCTTCTAGAAAACTAGCAACAACTAGCTAATATGTATTATATATATATATATATATATATATCATCATTTGTAATTAAAAAAGGCAGGGAGAGGATTCAATATGAGGGATTGAGGAAGAGTTGGGGATGGAAACTCAATATATTATTTTTTTAAACCTTTTTGTTCACCAGACCTCTATGTAAAGATATCAGCTGCAAATAAATCCAATGTTCTGTCTGTTCTCTAATTCTGTGTAAATCATCTTTTCATGTTCCTCTGCTCGAATGGGCTTATGCTACTATCGAGTATATGTACGCATTTTCTGTGCTGAGAAGATTGTTGTGTACTTTTCATGTTCCTCTGCTCGAATGGGCTATGCTACTATCGAGTATATGTACGCATTTTCTGTGCTGAAAAGATTGTTGTGTAGGGTATGTTGTAACCTTTGCCATAGAGCTATTTGAGTTTTTAATTCGTGTTTAGAAAGGTTTTCTGAATGTTGAATTATTCCTATATTGTTATACATATTGAAGAATAAGATGTTTTTTTTTATTATCTTACCGTTTTGTTTCTCATATTTCTTCATCACATCCCACTATCTCATTTTTCCGATCTAGGTTTTATCAACTTGATCTATTGCACACAGAAAATTGGCACAAAGATCCTAATCACAAACCTCCATCTTTGATCCTACCACTCTCAAACATTTTAAATCTAAACCCTTATTGAGCATTTTTGAATCAAGGTGTGCTAGGCTTGACTCAATTGCAGTCTTGAGTCGACTTTTAGTGCTAACAGTCCCCATGTCAAATTTCTCTTAAGCAACTCCGCATAGTCTTCTTCAGAACGTAAAAGAAAATAATTCCATCCCCTAGCCAACACATGGGATTCTGGATCATATCCGAGCAATGGCTTCCATTCTTGATCTATCCACTTCTAGAGGGTCGTCTCTCCTGCATTCTTTCAATTAAACTGACCTACCAGCATAGAGAGTAACTTTTGTAATGGGAATGTCCACTCCTAATACCATCCTTACATAGTCACCATTCTTTCGTATGCACTTTGATCCATTTATATGCACAAAAGGCCTCGAAGGGAAAACCTAGGATGAAAGAGATCTACCACCTTCACAATTTTTGAAGCCACGAACTGGCATATTAATTCTAGAATTATCCTTCAGACAATTTTCTTCCTTTGCTCGTTTGAATGGAGTATTGTAGCCTCTTAATATAGGTTCAGAATTCGTGTGGGGGGAAGATAGACAATTCCCTTTTTTCCAAAAAATTCTTCCCGCAATAAAAAGGTATGGTCACATGACGGGCTCACGTCATAATCCAGGGTGTCATCTTCTGAGGAGTCCATTTGTCCCTCTCGGTACGCCTGATCGTAGAGGATCTCGAGGCTAACAAAGGTGGGAGGGGGAGGATTTTTGTGTAAAGGAGTCGAAGTTCTAGAGGCATCGGGAAAGGACAAAAAAAGGTCAAAAAAAGGAGAGGGCGAGGAAAGGAGGGCATGAGTCCCYCGCACTCAGTCTTATTGGTCAAAAAACATTTTCGCAAGAGATAACTGCAGAGATCCCCCCTTGATAACCTCCTTATAATATCCAATTTATCTATTAGTATTTGCATATATCCAATTTGCATATATCCAATTTATCTATTAGTATTTGCATAGATCCATCTTAAGCTAAGATCTATCAAGCGCCAAGCGGGATCAAATATATTGAGGTGCAAACCTTGAACCTTTCCTCATGTTTTGCACTCTAAAAAAGGTTTGCGYCTCAAGAGATTTGATCCCTCTCGACGCTTTATAGATATGAGRTTAAGATGGATCTGTGTTGGTTGTAAATCAATCATCTCATCGTTATTCATCTTCTTATACATCTATTTTTATTTTTCATATAATTGAAGAAATTATCATGGTCTTTTATGCTCTGCAAATAATTACTAAATTTAAAAACTTTGTTGATAACCATTGACATGTATTATATATTATTGTTTTTTTTGTGAAGCATGATGATATTTGGTATCGCTCGATGACATATGATGAATTTGGATATTCATTTCTTAGATAGAAATCACTAGTTTATTATTAATTTTTTTTAATCTTTACATAATGCATTTCCCCAAGGAAACCCACTGGGCACTTCCCACACACTTCCCCTTATTCTGAGGATGGTACCTGGGTTAAACCAGATTCTTTAGAGCTCAAGGCTAGGTCAATATTTCAAAAACGATTAACTCACAAAGAGAAAACATGTCACAAAGTGGGATTTGAACCCGAGAAGGGGAGCAAATAACTTTTTCTCTTAGCCACTCAAGTTACACCCAATTGACAACAAGTCTATTAGTTGGACATGTATTGTTTAATTTAATATCAATGTAAAGAGTCTAATTTTATTTTGTGCAATTTTTTTTCCAATGAAAACCTTGTGGAGAAATCAAAGGGATGCTTCCCTAGATTTGTGGATGACCTCCATAGTAAACTTGTCAAGGTACACTATTGCAACTCACCTAGGGGTATTCGAATTGGGCACCTATTGGCATGGAACTAGCCAAATGAACAGTGATATTGATGACAATTGATTGAGCTAACCCATTGTGATATATATGTAGTTTTATTTAATGATATGTAGTATAACATTTTTCTTCCAAGGAAAACGTTGTGGGAAAACCCCTGGGCACTTTGTGCATTTCATAGATGGTACCTAGTGTAAACTTGTCAGTGTTGACTACAACTCTTGACCAAGTAGGGATATTGAGAGAGGCATGCAGTGCAGACAACCAACTTGGGGGATTGACCCCAAGAAAACTTGCATGAAGCTAAAGGTACTCAACCACCTGAGATAGCCCACCAGACTTATATGTAGTATAACGTTTATATTAAACTTTCTAATATCAATTAGGCTTTTATAGCTTGTGTTACTTTATATTTGTCTTTATATTGAAAATGTGTTTTTGATTGCTTGATTCTATATATTTGGACCTTATAAAACAACTATTCATTTCTTATTTAAAAATGTTATTTAAAAATTCTTAAGAACCTAAAATTGACTTTGTCTGTAATAGCAGGGAATCTTTTCGAATATGAATTATGTTCTAGTTTTGAAACGTTCCAATATTTCATGTAGAAACTCGCCCATCATTAAGGGATATAAACTAACTTTGAAAAATAGAAAAAAGGGAATAATTGTATAGAATTTATATGTTTAAGATGAAAAGATAGTTGTTTGTAATATAGAGAAAATTATATTAATTAATGATAAAATAAAAGTGAACAACCTATTGTGCTTTGAATCATGTTAGGGTTTAGTGTTTCTACTCAACCCCAGTGTACTAGGCCACCCCTGGTAGGGCAAGACATGCTCCCAAGCGAGGGAGGGCCGCGAGGTGCCTCCTACAGTCATGTTGTGGCGCAAGGCAACACATGTTGCGGATCTAGACGACCAACCTTTGAATCGCCCCCAGACATGCGCTCCCGGCTTCTCTTCGAAGGTTCATTCAAAGGCAAGGAAATGGAAATTGATTCAGGGAACACTCAGACAAGGGAAGCGCGACCTTGGGCACCCAGAAAGTGCATCCCTCAGGCACTGTAAGCATCGAAATATGTCATCAGTTTGCCCATAATAGAAGAACAAAAACAATACATGCGAGATTATGCCCTGGTCGAAAAAATTCTAGGGCTATGGCCCTTAGAACGTGAGCTGATAAAATGGATACAAAAATGGTGGAAACCCAAAGGTCACTGTGACCTTCAGTTGGGCTCCAAATGGTTCTTCACAATAATCCTAAAAAATCTAGTGAATAGGAACCGCATCTTTGATGCAGGTCCTTACTTCTTCAACTTGGCTAGTCTTTTCCTGCGCTTTTGGATGGAGAAGTTCAGCCCTGAAATAGAGGATTTTGCACATGCACTAGTCTGGATTCGACTCTATTCCCTGCCACAGGAGTTATGCCTTAATGAAGTCTTGGTGGGTATTGAAAACACCATTGGAGTATATGTGAAATCTTCAGAAGCAACCAAGCAGAGAAAGTATATGATCCAAAAATGAAAAGGAATTAATAACAAATTGATATTAACTTGATGCTCATGAATGATTAAAGAGTTCATCCATCATAGACCATGTTGCAAATAAGAGAAGATAACAGTAATAAGAAAGAGAAATGGACAACAAGAACTTGTTAACGGAGTTCACCAATGTGTGGTTACGTCTCTGGGACCGCTTCCAAGTGGAGGACCTCTTTATTGATCTTGAAAGGCTCAAGTTCTATTTACAATGGCTCCTTATTTTTACAAACAGGCTTTTGATCTGTTGTACAAGACCTCCTTGTGTTGATGCACACATGCCTCAACAATCTTCTCTCGAAACATGACTAAATGCCCCTCAAAACGTGAGAAATGGGTCATAAACTTAAACTCCTCTTTACATTACCTACATACCAAAGTACCCTCTAAAGCTCAATAATCTTGGTTTATATAGTTTTTAGGCTCAGTTAGAGAAGCGCAACTTCCCGCAAAGATCTGGCCTCGTTTTGGGATCAATTCCCCTCCAAATGGCCAAGCAATCTCCACAAATGCCCAATCTGGGCCAAAACTATAGCAAATTAGGCACTCTGTTACAAAAATTAAAATAATCCCCTCTAGCACTGGCGCGCCCCCCTTTTACACAGTCACATGGTATCATGTGGCCAAGTGCCAGCCCCCTAGGGGCTGCCCATTGGCCCCTCATCCACAACTCTTGGTCATATGGCACTTAAAAAGGAACCGAGGGTCGATCGGCATGCCCAGCTACTGGTCATCGCCCCGAGTCATATGGCATCAGGTGCGCACTAGTACGTGGCCCCCATGCCCGACACTGAACCGTGGAGTGGAGCGTCACGTGTGTGATTGTGGTTGTGTGGGGTAATAAAACCGCGGGTTGGGGCTAGGCCCCAACCCCCTTTCCACCTCTGACCATACCATAGCACTTTAAATAAATAATATGCACCAAGGGTTAACAAGGCACATCACAGGCGGGTTCATACCTGACCTGCCCCAAAGCACTTCCCCCATGCCATATGTCACATGATTGAAACCGAGGAAGTCCAAACAATTTTTACCATAGCCAACAAATGATGGGGTGCCACGTGGCAGCCCATGTCTGGGCCACGTGGCACCATTTAACTTTCCCTTGATTGTGACACTTGTCAAAACCCGATTGGACCACGTCAACCACCTGCCCAGTGGACATGCCACTACTCTGCCACGCCACTACATGGTCAGGTACCACGTGTCACGATGCCATGTCAGCATGATGACATCAACATGACGTCAGTGTTGACTTTTTTCATGTTGACTGTTGACTTTTTGCATGTTTGGGAAATCGATTAGAGTGCAATAAATCTCGCATACGGTGTTCATTTGAGGAAGTAAATATATGGTTGGAATCAGTGCAACGATTCGAACACAATGGAATTGGTTTCATCCGATTCCAAGAACTTTCATTTTTGAGCATTTTTTGGACCCAAGGATCCTCCTGGATCATTCCTCTCCACTTGGAAGCCTTTGGGCCACCAAAATTCTGGTATCAGTTGGTGAATAAGTGAGGATATTGTGCCCTCACTTTTCCGGTCTCCATCCACTTGGCCTGACTTGGATTTGTGCCCCTCAATCCCACTCGAAGATACTCCACATCGCCCTTGCGAGAAGTACGGACTCTTTTGTCCAAAATGGTGTCTTCCTACAACTCATTCATATACTCAGGAGCAAAATCTATTATGGTAGGAATATAGACACTCTCTCCTTGATCCTCAATCATAGGAGGCTCATACAATCTCAAGTTTTTCATATTTACAACTAAATAAATTTGCATATATGGAAGCAATTCTAACCGGAAAGCATTAGTACCAATCTTGTCTAAAATTTTGAAAGGACCATAATGAATTGGTTTTAGCTTTTTACCTTCTCCTTGCATTCGTTCCTTGTTGATGTATAACCAGACTCGATCTCCTACTTTGAACTGATGATCAACTTGATGCATATCATGCCTCGCCTTCTACTTGGTTTGGATTTTCTCCAATTGTTCCTATACCGCCTGATGAATCAACTGGATCCGTTCAATGAACTTTGTAGACCTGTCCACATCACCATATATGTCTGTTGCAATGTCTTTCCCAAAGACAAAATCCAAAGGAGATTTTGGCAAGTACCTCAAACGTGTTTCAAATGGATATCTCTGAGTAAAAGAATGCTTGGCTCGATTATACACATGTTGCACATAACACAAATGTTCATCCCAAAGCTTAGGATGTTTGTTGCAATATGCCCGAAGTAGATGCACTATTGTTTTGTTCACCACCTCTGTCTGTTCATCCGTCTATGGATGAAATGATGTGCTCTTCTTTAATCTGGTATCCATAAGTTCCCACAATCTTGACCGAAATTTCCCCATGAACCTGGAGTCTCGATAAGATACAATTGAAGTAGGTAACCCAAAATGAACCCATACATTTTCAAAGAACATTTGAGTTGTTTGTTCAGTTGTGACTTGCTTTTTACAAGGAATTAGAACACACATCTTGTTGAACCTATCCACAACTACATACAAGTAATCATGACCTTTCCTAGACATAGGCGATCCCCCCACAAAATCCATAGATACACTTTCCCATGGTCTAGAAGGAATAGGAAGTGGACTGTACAAACCTAGTTTTTTGTTACTTGGTTTGTTTATCGCACACGTAGTACATCCCTTTACATACTTAGACACATTTTCATGCATTCGAGGCCAATAACAAAACCTTTGTAACTGAGCAATTGTCTTCTCTGCACCAAAATGTCCTTCTATAAGAGAAGTATGTGCCTCTCTGATTACATGGACTCTTTCATTTTCTGGAATACATAACTTGCCCAAATGATACAAAAGTTTGTCTTTAATATGATAATTAAATTCTTCTGCTCTTTTACCATGACTTAAAGTTGCATAGACTTCTTTAAAATCTTTTTCCTTTGCATATTGTTCAATGTAACTTTCATGAGTAATTGAATCGTGCTTAAGGATTGTAGTAATTGTACTAGGAGGCCTTGATAACATATCAGCAACTTTATTATGAATGCCCATTTTATATCTAATGACCAAATGAAATTGTTGTAAAAACCCCATCCATCTAAAATGCATTGATTGTTGTAGCTTAGTTTGTGATTGTAGATATTGTAGTGGTTGATGATCAGTATGTATTATTGTTTCTTTGCCCATTAAGTATTGTTTCCACTTTTTAACACTTTGTACTAGACCATACAATTCTTTATCATAGGTTGGATAGTTAATTATTGTTGTAGTGAAGGTCTCAGAATGATAGCATATGGGCTTTTTGTGTTGCATCAGCACTGCCCCCATGGCATAGTCACTTGCATCGGTTTCAATTTCAAAAGATTGTTGGAGATATGGCAATGCCAGAATAGGAGTTGTAACAATATTCACTTTCAAAGTATCGAAAGCCTTTTGTTGGCTTCCTCCCCACTGGAATCCCCTTTTCACACTTGTCAAAGCATGTAAAGGTGTTGCAATTTGAGAGAAGTTTGCAATAAACTTCCTCCAATATTGTGTTGCCCCCATGAAGCTTCCTACTTTAGTTACATTTGTAGGCTTTGGCTAATTTACATTGGAACCAACTTTAGAGGGATCAATCTTAAGCTCTCCACCTCCTACAATGTAACCCAAATATACAAGAGATGTTTTTCCAAATTCACGTTTTGACAACTTTACAAAAAAATGCTCTCTCTGCAAAACTGAAAGTATCTGCCTAACATGTTGGACATGCTCTTCCCTGGTCCTACTGAAAATAAGAATATCATCTAAGTAGACTATTACAAACTCATCAATGAATGGCCCAAATACATCGTTCATAACCCGCATAAAAGTAGCAGGTGCAATTGTAAGCCCAAATGGCATCACTAACCATTCAAATAATCCTTGTTTTTTTTTAAAAGCAGTTTTCCATATATCATGTTCAACAACTCTGATTTGATGGTAACCACTTCTTAAGTCTAACTTAGTAAAATAAGCTGCATGTTTCAATTGATCTAATAAATCATCAATGCGAGGCAAAGGGTAATAATTTTTTACCATGATCTTGTTCAAGGCTCGGAAGCCCACGCACATGCGCCATGTGCCATATTTCTTTGGCACCATGATGATAGGTGACCCACATGGAGACGCACTTGGTTTGATGACCCCTTGTTCAATCAACTCTTGTACTTGTTTCTTTATCTCTGCATTTTTCAAAACTGATAACCTGTACATTCCAATGTTAGGAAGAGGAACATCCTGCTGCAACTGTATCTCATGTTCAAATTGTCTTTTTGGAGGTAATCCTTTCGAGACTTGAAATATATCATCATAGTCAGAAACAATTCTAACTAAGTCATCTTTCAACTTTGTATCACAATCTTTGAAAGTATCAATTTCGACAGTATCTTTAGCTTTTACAACCATTAGTAAATATCTTTTACTTACATTTACAATTCTCTTCATTTGCCCTGAGTTGATTAGTGATAGATTCAATTTATTCTGATGAGCCCTTACAACATATTATTTCCCATCTTTAGTTAATTGATACATATTGTCTTCGTGATAGAATATTTCCTTTCTATCATATAGATATGGACTCCCAAGTACAATACCACATATATCTAGTGGAACCACATCCAACTCAACCTCATCTATAAATTGTGAATTGATAACAAACTTTAGGACACACTGTCCATTCACTTGCAACTGATTATCATTATGAATCCATCCTAAAGGATATGGTTTCTTATGAGGTTTAGTGATTAATCCCAACTTTTTAACATTTGTCTCTGATATCAAATTTACTTGTGAGCGACTGTCAAATAGAGTATCAATTTTTGTATGTTTGGAAATTACTCTTATGTGAAAAAGTTATGTTCGTTTGACCTCATCAACTTCATTATCAACTTTTAAAGACTGAACTGAAGAACTTGTATTGGCTTCATAATTTTTACCTTTGATTCCCGTGACTGTGACCTTGGTCTCATCTCCCGAATCAGACCCCAAATCTATTTGAGTTGTTGCAGTAGTCTTTGGCTTCCCTTTATTTCTGAACTTTGTTGGTTTCAATTCTAGGTGAAGGATCCAACAACGATCCTCACTATGGCCTTCTTTCTTACAATGAGTGCATGTAGGTCTTTCCTTCTTCACTGTATTAGTTTTCTTCCATTTGAACTTCTCTTTACCCTTGCCCTTGAATTTTCCTTCAATAGGTTTAAATGGTTTTACAAAATCAACATTGACATTCTTGCCTCTAGATTCAAGATGAGTCGCTTGAACACACACCTCATCTAAACTAGTTGGATTAAACATAAGAATGGTGTGTCGTAAATAACTATGCAAAACACCTATGTACTTAAGCAATGTCTCTTGAGTATCCAATGGTATTCCCAACAATAAAGCTCTTTTTTGAAACTCATGTGTATAACTTTGGACAGTTTGTCCTTTTAACAGTCTAAATTTCTGCCATGACATAATAGCTTGTTGCATATAAGCTAGAGGATAAAATTGCTTTCGTAATGCAGATGTAAAATCAAGCCATGAAGAGAGAGTCTTACCGAACTTTTTAAGATCTTGTTTTGTCCTGCTTTTCCACCACACAAGGGCGGTTCCTCCCATCTTGAGACTAGCAAGTTGGATCATAGTCTCCTCATCAATGATTTTTTGTATCCTACAATACACTTCAATTTGTCTTATCCAATTATCTAACTTTTCCACATTTAGTTCTCCATCATACAAAGGCAACTCAAACTTAACATCAAGCTTTAACAAAGGCGTGTCAGACTTATGCTTATGTGTTTGTTTTTGTATAGTAGATGTTGTAGAATGAGAACTAGCATTTGAAGAAGAAGGAGAAGAATGTGGTGAAGGTGGTGAAGGAGGAAGCTTTGAAGATTCTCCTTTCTCTTCACTTTTCCCCTTCATAAAAGGTTCTCCTAGAATAGGTTTCTTTCTCTCCAAGAAATCATCATATAGAACTTTGACCATTTTCGGTTTTGATCGGAAAAGCCACAGTGTTGTCAATAGACTGTAGACGTTTCGGATCTAGATCAGGATCCATCTTCAGGACAATGAGCCCGGGTTCTAGGAAGAGGATTAAGCTTCGCGGTCTCTCTGACCTCCATCCCCACGGATGATATTATTTGCTGCATAGAGGATGGCATACAGAATCGTAGTGACGAAGAAAAAGAATTAATAAGACAAGACTGCGCAGTCATCCTACGCAAAGCCAAACCTCCAAAAAGTAATATGAATAAAGAGGAACGTGTAGCCCTAAAGAACCTAAGAAACGATGAAAATTTGGTTATTCTCAAGGCGGATAAAGGAGGCGCTACTGTTCTTATGAACATGGAGGACTACAACAAGAAAATGATAGAACACCTAACCAAGAGTGGCAGTGATAGGAAACTAGATTTCAATCCCATCAAGAAAAGTATAAGGCAAGTAAAGATAGCCATCAACGGTTCTAACCTAGACGAGAGAACCAAGAAACGCCTAACCCCCAACAAC
>ML792923.1:189603-200762 GCA_009831015.1 Picea engelmannii
ATCACCTTACCAAGACTTTTAAGAACATAGGGTATAAACAAAAAGACATTAAGAACGCAATAAACAAAGCCCTAGAAATAACCCGCAATAATCCCAATGCCCCTAAAACCCAAAACCCAAATAGAAGTGCCTACCTTTCGTACATCCAAGGAGTGACCGATAGAATTGCAAGAGTACTCGGTAAAAAAGAGATTAAAACCTCCTTCAAACCCCTTGAAACCATCAAACAGAGTATGAGATCCGTCAAAGACAAACTTAACCCTCACAGTGGCAAAGGAATCTACAAAATAGAGTGCTCATGTGGTAAATGCTACATTGGTGAAACCGATCGCTCCTTCCAAGTTAGGATAAAAGAACATGGAGCTGACATCAAGAATGAACGCATCCGCACCTCCGCCCTAGCTGAACACTCCATTAAAACAAGATACCATGTTCACCTCGAAGACAACAAAATCCTCGCCAAAGAGAATCACCTCTTCAAACATCGTATTAGAGAAGCCATTGAAATCCGTAAACATCCTAGTAACCTTAACAAAGACAATGGGTTAGAACTGAGCGAAAACTGGCTCCCCCTGATCCACAAAAAACAACAATAATCTTTGGTAATTTTCTTATCTTATTATAAATTAAATTATTCATAAGAAAACACCTCCCAATTAATTCTAAGACAACCTAATAGCCTCTTAAAAAACCTAAGAACATAATTGATTAATATAAATTAACCCTAAAGTAATAAACACTTAGAATATAGATTAACAAGAAAAGAAAAAACCCTATTATCTTATAAATTACTTAATACCTATAACCTAACCTTATAACCTATTAGAAACCCTAATATTAAACTCATAAACAAACATTTAATTCTTCTTTTTAATTATTTAGTTTATACCTTAACCTCAGATTATAATAACCTAACCCTAAAATAAAATTTAAGAATCCACTTTTTACCTATTAACTAAACCCTMGAACATTAAATAATGATAAAATAAAAAACCCTAAATTAATAATAAACTATTATAACCTTTAATAAACAAAAATTTAATAAACCCTAGAAATATCTTAAAAAATAATTAAATGTATTAAATAATTCTACTTTAAACCTAGTCGACACTAAAAACTTTCCCACTTCCAGTATTTATACCAGCTCTTCCCTTTTTCTTAAACCCAGGCTCATTGTCCTGAAGATGGATCCTGATCTGGATCTGAAACGTCGACAGTCTATTGACAACACTGTGGCTTTTCCAATCAAAACCGAAAATCCCAAGCACAACAATCTCACTTTGACCATTTCTGACATGGATAAAAATGCTTCTTCAAACTTCTTAGTTCGTGGAGAAGTTTCTCCTTCTAAAGCCATTCTTTTCTTCCTCAAAACTCGTTCTATCTCAGAAATGAATTCAGCCAACCATACTTCTCCTCTCCGAGATTTGGATATTGTGAGCATCCAATCCTTCACTTGTTAAACCTTCCAATACAACCAAAAGCTCTGATACCAAAATACTTGATCCAAAAATGAAAAGGTATTAATAACAAATTGATATTAACTTGATGCTCATGAAAGATTAAAGAGTCCATCCATCATAGACCATGTTGCAAATAAGAGAAGATAACAGCAATAAGAAAGAGAAATAGACAACAAGAACTTGTTAACAGAGTTCACAAATCTATGGCTACGTCTATGGGCCCGCTTCCAAGTGGAGGACCTCTTTATTGATCTTTAAATGCTCAAGTTCTCTTTGCAATGGCTCCTTGTTGTTAAAAATAGGATTCTTACTTGATGTACAAGAGCTCCTTGTGCAGATGCACACATGCCTCAACAATCGCCTCTCAAAACATGACTAAATGCCCCTCAAAACATGAGAAATGGGCCTTAAACTCAACTCCTCTTTACATTCCCTGTATATCAAAGTACCCTCTCAAGCTCAATAAGTCTGGTTTATATAGGTTTTAGGATTAGTTAGAGAATCCCAACTTCCCCCAAAGATCTTGCCTCTTTTTGGTATCAAATCCCCCTCCAAATGCCCAAGAAATCTCCAAATATTCTCAATCTGGGCAAAACCTATAGCGAATTAGGCACTCTGTTACAAAAATTAAAATAAGCCCCTCTAGTCCGGATGCACGCCCCTTTTACACAATCGCATGGTATCATGTGGCCAAGTGTTAGCCCCCTAGGGGCTACGCGCTGGCCCCTCATCCGCAACTCTTGGTTGTATGGCGCTTAAAAAGGAACCGAGGTTCGATCAATGCACCTAGTTGTTGGTCACCGACCCGAGTCATATCCCGTGCCCGTCGCCGAACCGTGGAGTAGAGTGTCACGTGTATGATTGTGGTTGTGTGGAGTAATAAAACTATGGGATGGGGCTAGGCCCCAACCCCCTTTCTGCCTCCACCCATACAATAGCACTTTAAATAAATAATATGCGCCAAGGGTTAACAAGGCACATCGTAGGCGGGTTGGTACCCAGCCTGCCCTAAAGCACTTCCTCCATGCCAGAGGTCACGCGGTCGAAACTGGGGAAGTCCAAACAATTTTTACCATAGCCAACAAATGACGGGGTGCCACGTGGCAGCCCATGTCTGGTCCACATGGCACCATTTAACTTGCCCTCGATTGTGACACTTGTCAAAACCTGATTGAACCACGTTTTCCAGCTACCCAGTCAGCATGCCACTACACGGTCAGTTGCCATGTGTCACGATGCCATGTCAGCATGATGAAATCAGCAAAACATCATGCTGACGTCAGCATTGACTTTTTCCCTGTTGATTGTTGACTTTTTGCCTATCTGGGAAATTGATCAGAGTGTGATAACTCTCGCATACGGTGTACGTTTGAGGAAGTAAATATACGGTCGGAATCAGTGCGATGAGCGAGATGCAATGGAATTGGTTTCATCCTATTCTGAGAAATTTCATTTTTGATCATTTTTTGGACCTAAGGATCCTCCTGGATCAGTATACCTCGTATGCACACATTTGTGTCTACCTGAATATCTTTAAGCCACTACCAGGTTCCATTGCCTTGGAGTACCATGAGGAGGACTGGTCACAAACCATTGATTATGAGCACATACCTTTTCACTGCAAGAAATGCCATGAGCACAGGAATCTCTTCATGGACTGCCCCCTCAACATGGTGAGCAAGGAAGAAAACCCTGAGACAAGCAAAACAAAGGATGGCTTCATACCCATAGCAGAAAGACAAAGATAAGGGGCTAGGAAAAGAACCGCTACGGCCACTAGGGAACCACCCTCCAACATCCCTTTCGATGCCCTACATCGAATACCAGAGAATATGGACGCTCCACATATCCCTCCTACGACAGAGGTTCAGCAAATCCATACAAAAGCGAAAATGGTGGAAACCCCTGTCATGGAGCAAATTTCATCCATTCCTGCTTCCAATGCTATGGACGTCGAACCCTTAGATCCAGAAGAAGGAGATGCAGAAATGGACTTAGATAAGCAGGACCTAGCTGGAATAGATCTGGAGCATCTAGAACAAGCCTATCGACATTAGCAATTATATACCATCCCTCCCGACCAGTTATGCAAAGTCCACAAAGTATTCCTCAACTCTTCAATGAGTTTCACCGCTAGATCCAGCTCGGGACTGGGCATCCAAGTAAATCTATTGAAAGAGCAACGCAAAACTCAAAAAGACGGGGAAAAAAAAGGGGCAAAAAATCCACCCAAAAGATCATACAGGAGATACATCTCATTTCTGATAGATTTCCCCCCTCCCCTCTCCTTCCTCATCATGAAGCTCATCTCTTGGAACATTCGGGGACTCAATGGTCATAGTAAGCAAAGGCTACTATGAGAACGGATTATAGTGGAACAACCACATATCATGTTTCTACAAGAAAAAATATGTGCAATGGAAGAAATGGATCGAGTTCTCTCTTGTTGTTGGAAGCAGGGGAAAGTGATTTTCACCGATGCACTAGGAACGGTCGGAGGTCTGGCAGTTCTCTGGAACCTGAGCTCTGTGATCCTGGAAAATTTATTCACCACCAGGTGGTCAATATCAGTGGAATACAGGATCATTGGATCCAACAAACCTGGTTTCCTCACAAATGTGTATGGACCGGCTACTCCAAGGGACAAGACATCTTTCATTCGTAATCTAGAAGGACTCGCGACCCTCACCTCTAGGAGTCGATGGATTATTGGTGAAGATTTTAATGTGATTTTCAATTTGGATGAGAAAAGAGGAGGAACACGCAGACTTGAGGCGGATTCAGGGTACTTTCAAGCCTTAATCGACAGGCTGGATCTCATCTACCCGAAAACACAAAAGGGACTCTACACCTGGACAGATCGACAATCAGGGTCCCAACATGTGGCGTTCCACCTCAACCGCTTCCTCATCTTTGACTCCCTCCTGTTGGATGGAACAGCTATGGAATCTAGCATCCTCGATGCCCCCGGATAGGATTACTGGCCCATTCAACTCTGGTTAGACATTTCGGCCTCTCTAGGTCGCAAGCCCTTCATATTTGAGCGATTTTGGCTCAATCATGCAAACTTCTAATCTAAGGCCCCAATCTGGTGGAGGGAGTCGACCATTCGGCATGGCTCCAAGATGTATCGTTTCCAACAGAAACTTAAAAACTTCAAGCAATGCCTCAAGCTATGGAACAAACAAACCTTCAGAAACATCTATGTGGACCAACAACAACTGAACGAGCAAATGAGAATCATACAGATCCAAATAAGAGATCAGGGCATCACAGAGGAACTCAGGGAGCAGAAAGCAATGATAAGTCAAAAGTTGGGTGAAAGACGAGCTCAAGAGGAGATCCTTTGGAAACAAAAATCTAGGGTGCAATGGATAAAGGAGGGAGATAGAAACACCAAGTTCTTCCACATATCCACTATTCAACGAATACATGTCAATCGCATCTCGCACCTAGTCACAGATGAAGGGAACACTCTCCATCCTCACGATGACCTGGAAAAGGAGTTGGTCTCCTTTTACCAAGATCTATTGTCCGAACCTCCGGGCGATAGATCTCATGCCATTGTTGAAATCACTCAGCACATACCTTCCACAGTCACTCAGGAACATAACGAAGCACTGATGAGACCTATCACGATTGAAGAAGTTGATCTAGCACTTCATGATACTCTAGAAGGAAAATCTCATGGGTCGGACGGCTTCACATCGGAATTTTTCCACCATTGTTGGCCAATGGTAAGGGAGGAAGTTTGGGAAATCATTGAGGACTCTAGGGCTTCGGGTCAGGTTCTTCCAGCTCTCAACACTACCTTTCTCACCCTCATCCCCAAATAAGAGCAAATCAATCACTCAAAATAGTTTAGGCCAATAGCTCTCTACAATGCAATCTACAAGCTTCTAATAAAGGTGATTGCCCAATGCCTCAAACCTCTCCTTCCCTTCATTATTTTGCCAGAGCAGTCAGGCTATGTGGAAGGAAGGCAAATCTTGGACAATGTCATTCTGGTGCACAAAGTCATCCACTCTCTTCAGAAGACTGGCACTCCAGGTATGTTGTTAAAGTTAGATCTTTCCAAAGTGTTTGATAAGTTAAACCGGGCTTACATGCAATTTGTTCTTTTGGCCTTGGATTTGCTTCCACCTAGGTTGACTAGATTTTGAATATAACCTCCTCTACCTTCTTTTCCATCCTCATTGATGGCGTTCCCTCCAGCCCATTTTCACCCACTCGAGGGATACATCAAGGGGACCCCTTGTCACCCTTCCTCTTCATCGTCACGACAGAAGGCCTAAGTCGGTTTATTCAAGCATCCATTGCAGACCTTACTTTAGTTGGGTTACCCTTGCACGGTATCGATCCTCCAGTCTCGTACAGTCAATTCATTGATGACACTTTAATGATGGGCTCCCCCATGGTCCAAAAGGCACACAAAATCCTCCTCATTCTTCGAACCTTTTGCGATGCCTTAGGAATGAATAGTAATAAAGATAAATCCCATATCTTCTTTTTTAACACCCCGGTCCCAGTCCAACTTCACATAACAACGATCCTAGGTTTCACTCGAAGCTCCCTTCCATCCAAATATCTCAGTATTCCCCTCCTAGACAAGGCCCTTCGAAACAACTCTTGGGAAGGACTTCTCACCTCCTTCTCGAAAAGACTTTCCTCTTGGACTTTTCAGGCACTCAACCTCCCCAGTCACCTTATCCTCCTTAAGTTTGTCATGCAAGCCTTGCAAATCTACTCCTTCTTGGCCTTAACCACTCCAAGTTTCATCCTCAATGTTATCAGAACCCTGCAAAGAAATTTTCTGTGGCATGGGGAAAGATGGGGAAAAAAATGGCTCTGATCAACTGGGAAAATCTCTGCAAACCAAAATCACAAGGAGGTCTCGGGCTAAGGGATTCAACAACTCTGAATAAAGTCTTGAGCGCCAAAATCTGGTAGAGATGGCTCAAGCAACCTCAATATCTCTGGGCCAAGATTTGGAGGAGGAAGTATGAACCAAACATTGTCGAAAAGAACCTTATTAGATGGAATGAGAACACTCTAGTGTCCTTAATTTGGACGACAGCCAAACAGAACCATCTTTTGGTGGTTAATCAGGCCTTTTGGGAAGTCCGTAACAGAAAAACAACTTCATTTCTTAATGACTCTTGGCAGCAATTGTCCATTCTGGGGCAGGATCCCCTAGCTGACACCTTCCTTGTCCCGACTACCCAAGCGGGACTAACAGTAGTAGGAGACTATTGGCAAGAGAATCCCCTCGACGCCACCTGTGAAAGATGGAAATCTTCTAGAAGAGATCTCCACCTAGCAAAGCACATGGATCTACAACCCTGGTACAATCTAATCAATGCTAGGATAATCCAAATCCGTCAGGGAGAGGACATCTTACGATGGGGACACTCCTCATGGGGAATCTTCAACATCCAAGAAGCTTACAGCATCAAGGTGGACTACCACCAGAACCCTCATGAGAAGTTCTGGACAAAAATCTGATCAAATAAGCATTAGCCAAAAATTAGTACCTTCCTATGGCTTGTGGCCCATAGAAGTATTCTCACTTGGGACAATCTCATGAATTGGGGATTCACTGAGCCTTCTATATGCCCACTTTGCTTAAGGGAAGCGGAAACACAAAATCATCTGCTCAATCTTTGTTCCTATAGCTCCCAAGTATGGGATCAATGTGCCATAGTCATGCGCATATCAGATCGCAATCGTGAGGGCCTCAGGGAAACCATTGAAGAATTGCAGGATATATCATTCCAATATCCCATTCTCAATCACATCTGGAAGCTACCACCTGGGTTCATCCTTTGGCAACTTTGGAAAGAGCGGAATAGATGTATCTTCCTAACTATACATCGGGACTGGAAAACTATCTGGACTCAAGTGTGCAACAATATCAAAGAAACCATTAGTCTACAGTCGTGGAAATAAATGGATCTGAAATGTCCTGCACATGAACAGAGCATCTTGGATAGCTGGAATGTCACCCCAAATCCCTTTCCCACCAAAAATCCCCAACGCTCCCAATTTAGAGGCAACCGCTCTCTTTAGTCTCCTCCGCCTGCAGGATTCATCAAGTTAAACTTTGATGGAGCCTCAAAAGCAAATCTAGGTGCAGCAAGATTTGGTTTGCTCTTCCGCAATAGACAGGGGAACATTTTGCTCATCTCAGTGGGCAATTTGGGTCGTACCACAAACAACGCAGCAGAGCTATGTAGTCTCACAAAAGGTCGACAAATAGTTCTTGCTCAAGGATACCACCAACTGATTGTGGAAGGGGATTCGCAAATAATTCTCAATCTCCTGGGGAAAATTCTTAATGGAGCGGACCCAGACAAAATCTCACCCTGTTGGCATCTCTCCTCGGGGCTCAGTACCACTGCAACTCTCATTCGGCCTCACCAAGCTCTCATCTCTTTACATGTAAAACAAAAATCCAATCATATTGCAGATGATTTAGCCAACATTGGAGTTGCCTTAGAGGGACCAGACCTTCTTTGCATGGCCTCCACCCACATGGAGCATCAGGTCCTCCCAAGGTGCATCGAACGGTCTCTCACTATAGACGGCCCCCCGGATGGGGTGTTAGCAGAGTACAGTGTCAAAGTGGAGGGGATGGTGCCTACCAACGTAGTACCAGCCATGTGAATGGTGCATGCACCTCCTCTCCTCCCACACCATGAAGTTAATCAGCCCTCACTCCAACCAGAGCACCATTAACACTTCAAGTGCACTCCTCTTTGTCTCCTCATTCGATCAATGGAGCCTCATTTATTTTGGTCACCTCTACATGTGTGTGTCCTCCCTCTCCAGCATTATTCATACCATGGCGCTCCTTGCATGGTCCATCAATTCCTCCTCTTCTCAATAGAGCCACCACTCGATCTACACTACTCCATCATTATTACCCATTCAGTTATCCAGTTCTCACTACCCGCTTACCTTCTTCTTGCTTCAGTCATGCCTCGACTACAGGGGAAATCCAAGCGGGGCTCGGCCTAGTACCAAAACAGGCCACACATGGCCATTTGGCCTCAGCCTGCCCCTACACCTTCGCACATCTCTCTGCCTTCTTCGCCCTCCTTCTCTGGCCAAACCTCTCAGAGCCAAAGCAACCTGCTACCTCTGTCCTCGCCATGGGCTTGTCGGGTCCAGTGATTTGACCCCTGGGGAATTCATTGGGATTCGCCCGTGGGCCATTACTAGACCTGGCCTCTTCCTCGCAACCTACCTTGGAGTCCCACCAAATTCAACTCTTGCGCCACCACCAGTGCACTCACCATCGGTCTAGTCTCCTCAAGAGGACACCTCCATCCACCGGGAGAAACCACTAGATCAGCCCCACTCCTGTTCGGATTATGCCACCTGCGCAAAATTTCAAGACGTCCTTGCAATTCTGCAAGACCTAGTGTTCGAGGTCCACAAAGAGGTGGATGACTTACGATTTCGTATGGAAATCCTGGACAAGAAGGGGACGCAAATTATGTAATTTCTCTCCTCTCTGCAAGGCACTTAACACTCCTCAGAACAGGCACCCAGTGCACCAACTGCCTCAATGATTGTCTTGGTTCCGACTCTCCAAATGTCAGCAATGGACAACGTGGCAAAGGTCTCGACTTTGGCTCTCCAGGCGCCTACAATGGACAATGTGGAACGCAACACGTCGGCTGCATGAGCCATGACATATGCACATGTGTCGACATGCATGGCATGTTTTTAGTTTTGTTTATGTTTGGACAATTTTCTTTTTGTCTGTCATACGTCGATCCTAGATGCTTTAGAAGGTCGAACAAATTGGTTTCCCCATGGGGCAATTCGGTTCCAAATGTTTAAAACTGATGTTTGAATTTGGGGTCGATTTTGGTTTCGAAGGCACTGGCTGAATTGGTTTCCCTTCGGGGCAATTCAGTGACTACAGTGCTCAGACAAACATGGCGATACTGTAATTTTTGTTTTTGAAAGGTTTTTTATATATATACATACTTACAAAAAGAAAAGAAAAAAGTGAAAAACCTATTAATGAAAGATAAGAACGTAAACAGTGGGAGTTGTTGCGCAGCAAGTCCTTGCCTTTTCGGGACTAAGTGAGAGTGAGTTAGGTGTTATTGAGGACGTGAAGGATGGCTAGTTTTGTATTTTGTAATTTTGATTGTCTGGTCTTTTAATTAACAAAGCTTTGGTCTTTTAATTAACAAAGCTTTGTTAAGCATAAAATTGTTATAATTGTAAATAGATATTAAAAACTAGCTTATATCTTATTGTTACATGTTCAATGCAGGTGAAGCAATTTATATTACTCGAGCAATAGTAGCTTGCATGTCTTGCAAATCTGGGAAGTGTTGACCACCAAGCATAGGAATTGAATTTGATGTTCTCTTTTAAATGATTCATGGTTGTGTTCATGCCTTGCAAACCTAAGGAGTGTTGACCACCCGACATTGCAACAAAATTTGACAAGACTCTTTTAAACGACTTGTGGATGAATGCATGCCTTACAAGTTACAAGCCTTAGGAGTGTTGACCACCGGGCATTGAAATTGAATTTGAAATAATAAAAAATTCTTGTATATCTAAGACATGGATATTAAACAATTGTCGTCGAAGTCTTCGTTAGTTCATTTCTAGTATCCTCCAAATCATCGGCTTGTAATAGAGAAGAAGTTTTCACTTCTACCATCAATAACACATGCAAACATTCACGCTGATTATTATATCGATGACTCCTTATTCTTTCCCGGAATGGTCCTCCACTTTTCCATGTTAAGTAGATAGCTATAAGGAAGAGATATTAAAATGTAGTGATCAGAAACCATATATGCTAATTGATTTATACATGTATAGCATAGTATACTTACACATGATACCTTGACCAAGGCAATACGACTTCATTCATATATGGGAAGATGGATTTATATATACTATTTTATTATACATGATGAAGATATACATGAAGTTATCTAGGAGGATCTTCACGTTCGACAAATTCAAGTCAGTTTCCATTTCTATCAAAGTTGTTCACACAACGAAGAGCTCGTAGGGAGATTTTTGATGCAGTTTGAACGAGATCATAAAGATTGTATGCCAAAGATACGGCGCATTGATGTTTGGGGCAAATTGACGAAAATGAAATGATTAATACTTATTTTCAGCTTAGGTGCTCATGTATTGTTGTATTTTTCATTGTAAAAGGAAACTAATAAGTGCAAAAACTATGTAGGATTAAAGTTTCTTAGTCTTAAGGGAAATATGAGAGTCTCATCGAAGGTTGAAATCTTCATGGGTATGGTTGAGATATTTTCTCAAACAAATCCTTTGATTGGTGCCCATATCCTAATTTATGGGATCTTGAGAGATTTTTTCTCCTTAATATCTTGAGGTGGTTCGCAAACGAAGAACAATTTAAACCCTCTTTGAAGAGGGAAGATGAGGCTCTTTTATTCATTAGTCCTTTGTAAAGGAAAGATAGCAAGTTCTAGGCTTGCTTGAGAATTCATTAGCCCTTCGTAAAGGAGAAGCATCTTTAAAGGAGAATCAATAAAGCGAGTTCGTGGATTGAAGCGGACCAGAGACGTAGCCCATGCTAGTGAACTCCACTATTGTTGGAGAAATTTCTATTTTCGACACACTAGTTCAGTGGGAGTAACACTAGTTCATTGGGAGTTAACTGACTAGTTCTAT
>ML792923.1:214404-237726 GCA_009831015.1 Picea engelmannii
CTTGTTTGACGATTCGAACAGATCGTTATATCTCTCGCTCCCGACATCCGTTTGAGACTAAATGAGTTGCATTGGGTTCGTGATGACGAGGGCTACGCTCTCGTTCGTTTTGAGGCAATTCTGAAAACGTTGATTTTTGAGCTAAAATTTGACCCCTGGTCCAGATTTTGATCAACACCTAACACTAACTTTGATATCATTAAGGCCATTACATTGGGGCTTTGTACCATGTATTGTCGGTTTCCATTAAAAACTTAGTGGTTGTACACTGGCGGTTTTAATTTTAGTCCAGGGTAAACCTAGAAGCGACTCACTTACATCCAACTCTATGAGAAGGGGTGTTTGTCAAAAATTTATGTGTGGGAAAGATGTCATTTTTTTCTCATCGGGGTGTTTTTGTGTGGGAGGATAAAAAATCCTTTCAACCCACCATCTCACTCCTAACCCAACATGGAAGAAGCCATCCTTCCCATTATGTATAGAGGTGCCAATGCCAACTAGTATGAATTATCCCCTTTGGTACTGATACAGGCTAGCAGAGTTTGAGGTTGATACCTACATTGAAAAGACCAAAGACATTAATAATATAACTCTTCATAGGCTACCATAGTTCACCATATTGCCAGTTTCAAGATCTTTGATTATTTTCAGCCTTTAGATGATCCATGTTGCCAGAGGTCTTTTATGAGGAGAATTTGTAGTCATTCCAATGCATAACTACCAACTTCCTTTGATAACACTCGAGGATAAAACATTGATTTCTTAATGATAGTGTATCAATTTTCTTATTACAAGAATTATTGTAAGGTTTTGTGAAGTATCCAATTCAAAGTCCATAAAGAATTATAACACACATGAGTGATAAATCTTGATGTGTTGGGGAAATCAAAGAGCCTTGGTTTCATCGTTTTAACCACTAACTTAATCCTATTCAAAATATTGTGGCGAGATGATTAAAATAAATATGTTTGGACAGGTATGTTGCCAACTGGCCATGATTTTTTTTTCTAATTTCTTTCTCTTGACAAACTATCAAAGTAAAAATGTTGTGCTTAACATGGATCTGAATCTTCATTCGTGTTTGGGTAAACAAGAAGGTTTTAGCTAGCTTAAGAAAGTCATACACCAATATGTGGCTAATAGCTAATTTGTTGACCTCCCCGATGTAATGAAACCTTAGCTAATGTTGTTGTCAGTGCCCCACATCTTGCAAATAAGTCAGTGTAATCCTTTGTCAAAATATAGTTGATCTAAGTTTGGAAGAAACTATACCTTCATCGGAAGAAACCATCGCTCATGCCCGGTTCATACAAAAGTAGCTACCTTGCCAACGTATCTCGATATTGGAAGAGAGGGATAGTGACTCAACTTTCTCACTCAATGTGGGTCATTCTTTACGTGGCTCCATAAGAATTGGCTTCAAAATGTGAATCTATATTTAGAAAGGGCACTGCCAATCCTTATTTAATATGTGTGCATTTGGACTAGGGTGGACATTACAGTGAAAGAGTAGTGGCTTCACAAATAAAGGAGTCACAATTAAAGGGGGCTTTGATAGGTGCTCATAGGATTTATATTCAAACAAAAGTTATTGTTCCTACTTGCTTGAAAGGTTCACAAGCAATGGACTATTTGACTCTAATCCCTTGCCATTCATTTTTAGAATACAAAACCAGAGCTAAGGGTTCTCACATGTTTGAGTTGTATTTCTCTCTCGAGCAATTGGGTTTAGCTCGAGTTGTTGGGAGGATGTTATCCTCCCCACCCAAGCTCAATTCTCGCAAGTGACATGTTGAACTCTTAACTAGTATATCATTGTAATGGATTTGAACCCTATTATTGACTAGCCTTGTACATTGAAGATTCTAGGGTTCACCATGGGTACCATCCTTGATATGAGGGGAAGTACTTGGGGGTTTCCCCTAGGTAGTGTAACCTGGAAAAAAGCTCCTCACTAGTTCACTTGCTATAGGTTTGTGTTGTGACATCACCGAGTCTAGGATTTCTAGGAGCATATTAGCAGAGTTCTTGATAGAACAAGTTCTTTCATTGTGGCAAGTGCAAAAAAGGTAGTGTAAAGTTTTACACTACATCGTCGTAGCAAAGGGCATGTCTAGGAAAAGCATGTCATGGCAAGCACATGAAAGGACATGTAGAAACCTAGGTTATGGCAAGAGCAAGAAAGGGTATGTAGAAGGCTTGGAAGCCACATCCACATGGAAGGATGAAAGATGAGCTTTAATGTATGCCCAAAGATGAGCAAAAAGCACAAACATTTAATGTTAACATTAACGAAACATTAATCCACCTTGTAGCAATATGCAATATAACTATATTCTATGTTTTCTAAGTCATGAAAGAAATGTCTTCATAAAAATATTGCTTGCCTCAAAATGAGGCCAAATAAAAGGGCAAACCTTTTCATTGGTGAAAATAAAACACAATGGAGGAAAAATTAGGTTAAAATAAAACATAGGGATGAAAACTCAGGTTAAAGGCTCTAAAAAAATGTTTATTTGCATGAAAATGTAATAAAAAGATGGCATATCAGGCACGGGTGTGAGTCTTCTTGATCCCGGAGGGAATATTGTCACTCACTATTCATGGGGACTGGGGGCAGCCTCAAACAATATTTTTGAAGCCTATGCTCTACTCCAATGTTTGAGTATCGCAAAGGATTGGATTATCACCAAGCTTGTAGTATTCAGAGACTCGATGATGGTGGTCCAAGCGGTTATTAAAAGAACTCAATCCGGGAGCAATATTTTCAACGATATAATATCTCATATTATCCCTCTGAGTGAAAGCTTCTACGAGTTTAAAATCTTCCATGTTAAGGTAAACTTGAACTCCCTAGTTGACCAAAGGGCCAAGGAAGGAACTAGGATGTCTAAGGGTGAAATGTTGGTTAATGGGTTTAGGGGGGGTCCAATTCTTACCTTGATGCATATGCACCTTTCGTTTTGCGTACCCATGGGTTGGCACCTGGCTTCTCTTGGGCTATGAGCTCCCCCCTCGCACACTTGGGGATTAAATTCTTCTATGTGAGCTCTCTTTTGAATGTGGCATGCAAGTTTTTTAGTGGGTGTGATGGATTCAATGACAGTCATTCCGCCTGCGGGAAGAGTTCATGAAAGTGGTGTTCTAGTTGCAGTGGAGGATTTATCCCATAGGAGGTTTGAGCTTAGTGATGAGGAGATTCTGCTTACTAGATTTTGTGTTTCTGTTCAGTCAAGCCAGCCTACTTCGGTGCAAGATTTTAGCGTCCTTTGGTTTGTTGATGTGGTTGATTCCTGGGCCTATGCAACCTTTTCTCTCTCGACCTCGACCTCTGGTAAGTCTCATGGTCAACTTAACATGAATTCTCTTCGTCGCGGTTGTTCTTTGGAAATTTCTTGGGATTGTGACCTGAGTATTATGAAGAATTGGGTATTTCGGTAGGTTTTGTTACAATCACCAATTATGGAGCCATCCTGGAGCGATTTCAAACAAGTTCTCAGGCGTCATGAGGAAATCACTCAGGTAAATAGTTCAACTATGCACCATCTTTCTAGAAAATTTGGAGATTTTGAGCAGGCCTTAGCCAACCTTTCCATAGAAAAAAAAATAGGAAATAGAGATATCTTTGACTGCTCTCAACAAGTGAATGGATGGAATGGAATCTGAAATTCAATAGATAAAGGCTCAGATCAATACCCACCCCATGGCTTATGCATCTTTTGTTCATGGTGGAATGCTTCCTCAAGAATATGGAGTTGACAGTGGAGCAGGCACCAGTAATAGAGGCATTTCTCCTATGGAAACAAAAGAAGGATAATTTCCCCCTCTTAGAGCTCTAAAAGTTCAAGATTTTATCTCTTCTAAATAATGTATGTTTTTCAAAGTTATATGGTGTTTAGGGAGCTTCTATAAAGATGTAATCAACTTTAATGAGCAAAGTAGCATTCTGAGCAAACTTATATACTCTATTGTATTAGTTTTAGAAATTTTGTCAGGATGGAAGCCTCATTTTGTAATACTTTTGCTTATTGTTTGCTTCGACAAAACAACCTTTAATATATTTTAAGTTCAGTTCCTGTAAAAAAAAAAAAAAAAAAAAAAATGACATATCAATTCCAATAGTCCTTGTAGCCTTGAGGCAAGGACTAATACAAGAGAGAAATTTTAATTATCAAATATAAAAAGAATCAATATAAGGATAAAATTAAGGGCTCAGAAGGGAGTAATAAATATAGGAAAAGGAAAACATAAGATAAGGGGCTGAGAACAAAGAAGGTTAATGAAAAATTAATGACGAGTGTTAAAAAGGGGGCATGGACTAAAAAATAATTAAAAAAAAATATAAGATATGGGGTTGAGGTGGAAGAAGGTTAATGAAAAATTAATGACAAGTGTAAAAAAGGGGTCGAGGATTGAGAAATAATTAATCATAACATAATAGAACGAGAGAAATGAAATGAGAAGATTTGCTAATGAAGTTGCTAGGATTGGCTAAGTTTATAACCATTTTCTTGATGAAAATTGTTATGATGATTATCAATTTCAAAGGCTTTTTTCATGACACAACATGATTAATGAGGGGTAGATGCTAAGATTTTAGTTTGGTTGAGGCAAATTAAATGCTCAATGTTACGAGAGTGCTTGATGATTGCAGATTTAGATATGTAGTTATGAAAGGTGTTAATGACATGTTCCTTGAGATGAGTTTGGACAAATTAGCTAAATTGACCAATATAGGGTTTGTTGCAAGAACATAGAATTTGAAAGATACTTTGAGCGAACAATGGGTTATACTTAACTTTGATGCTTATAAATAATTATTCGAGGGTTTTGTGAAGCTTGAAGAGAGTTTTATTGTTGTTTTT
This sequence comes from Picea engelmannii, assembly GCA_009831015.1. Classification (NCBI taxonomy): domain Eukaryota; kingdom Viridiplantae; phylum Streptophyta; class Pinopsida; order Pinales; family Pinaceae; genus Picea; species Picea engelmannii. The sequence goes on from ML792923.1 coordinate 219,270, forward strand.
GGCTAGGATTTTGGATAATTAATTAGTGATGTCATGAATGCAAGATCTAGGAGAATCTTCATGTTTGACAAATTAAGGTTAGTTTCCATTTTTGTCAAAGTTGTTCGCACAACGAAGACTTTGTATGTGAAAGATATGGCTCATTGATGTTTAGGGGAAAATGACAAAAATATTAAATAAAACGATTAATACTTATTTTGAGCTTAGGTGCTCATGTATTATTGTATTTTTCATTGCAAAAGTTATGTAGGATTTAAGTTACCTAGTCTCAAGGGAAAGATGAGAGTCTCATGGAAGGTTGAGATCGTCAAAGGCATGGTTGAGATATTTTCTCAAACCAATCCCTTGATTGGTGCCCAGATCCTAATTTATGGGATCCTGAGAGATTTTCTCTCCTTAATATCTTGAGGTGGTTCTCAAATGAAGAACTATTTAAACCCTTTTTGGAGAGGGAGGATGGGACTTTTTGATTCATTAGCCCTTTGTAAAGGAAAGATAACAAGTTGTAGGTTTGCTTGAGAATTCATTTCTGTTTTGTAAAGGAGAGATAACAAGTTGGAGGCTTGCTTGAGAATTCATTTTCCCTTTGTGAAGGAGATATAGCAAGTTGTAGGCTTGCATGAGAATTCATTAGCCATTTGTGAAGGAGAGGTAGCAAGTTGTAGGCTTGCTTCAAAATTCATTAGCCCTTTGTAAAGGAGAAGCCCTCTTTAGAGGAGAATCAATAAAGCAAGTTTGTGGATTGAAGCGGACCCAGAGACGTAGCCCATGCGGGTGAACTCCATTATCAAATTGTTGAGTATTGTCTATGTTTTCGGTGCTTGTTTACAGTTATTGAATGTTGGTTTTTAGTTCATTAAGCCAATTCTTAATCACGTAATCAGGAAATTGAGAAGTTGTTTAAATGAATATGAATTAGTAGTTTTTAAGCACTAATTTCGGATCATGAAGTAACAAAGATCTTTCAGGCAAGATGTGTTTTATTGGTTGAAACCTCTTTGACATAATTTCCATTAAAACTACACTTGGAAAGTTTTGTACTTATTAATTCGTAGATTTCCTGTGAACGTAAATAATTTCTTTAGATTCTAGTTCCACATCATTAATAAAATATGAAATTCAGTAAAACTACATATTACTTACAGGTGCACCCAACTTGGCAACGTGCAATTGTATATATACAGATCAAATTGAGCCAAATTGAAATATCTAGAGGAATTAACATGGATTTTCCTTGTCCTCACCTTAAACCAGGGAAACATATATTAATTATAAAATTGGATCATCATGTTGATTTATAGCTAGAGTCTAGGGAGCTAGGAAGAGCCATGAGGAGGTATAACTGAATTATTAAAGGATCAACATGTTAGCAGTATCAACATGTTGAACTAGCTCAACACCTCACCTCCGATTCTTGATGAGCATAATTGTCACAAAGGATGATATGACTCTATAAATATTGGTTTTCCCAATAAATTGCCTACAGTTTCCCTATGTTATACATGGTGGTGACAAAATAAATTGAAGGTGTGTAATGCATGTAATAATTTCAAATTACCCACGCGTATAATGCATGCAATAGTCTATGTAATGTCACATAAAAATCTTTATTATTATTATTATTATTATTATTATTAAAAATGGATCATGCGCCCACGGTAACGACTCGCCTGCCTTGCATGGATCTCTCCCTCCACGTGCAGTTGAATAGGCACCTAACACTAACTTTGATATCATTAAGTCCATTACATAGGGGCTTTGTACCAAGTATTATCGACTTGAATTAAACACTTAGTGGTTGTACACTGGTGGCTTTGACTTTAGTCTAGGGTGAACCTAGAAGTGACTCACTTACATACAACTCTATCAGAAGGGGTGTTTGTCAAGTTTTTTATGTGTGGGAAAGATGTCATTTTTTTTCTCATTGGGGTGTTTCTGTGTGGGAGGATAAGAAATCCTTGCAACCCACCATCTCACTCCTAACCCAACATGGAAGTAGCCATCCTTCCCATTATGTCTAAAGGTGATAATGCCAACTAGTATGAATTATCCCATTTGGTGTCGATACATGCTAGCAAAGTTTGAGGCTGCTACCTACATTGAAAATACCAAAGGTATTAATGCTAAAACTCTTCATAGGCTACCATAGTTTACCATATTGCCAGTTTCAAGATCTTTGATTATTTTCAGCCTTTAGATGATCCATGTTGCAAGAGATATTTTGTGGGGAGAATATGTAGTCATTCCAATGCATAACTACCAACTTCCTTTGATAACACTCAAGCATAAAGCATTGATTTCTTAATGATAGAGAGTGTATCAATTTTCTTATTACAATAATTATTGTAAGGTTTTGTGAAGTATCCAATTCAAAGTCCATAAAGAATTATAACACACATGAGTGATAAATCTTGATGTGTTGGGGAAATCAAAGAGCCTTGGTTTCATCGTTTTAACCACTATCTTAATCATATTCAAAGGATTGTAGCGAGATAATTAAAATAAATATGTTTGGACGGGTATGTTGGCAACTGGCCATAATTTTTTTTTTTTTAATTTCTTTCTCTTAACAAATTATCAAAGTAAAAATGTTATGCTTAATAGGGGATCTGAATCTTCATCCATCTTTAGGTAAACAAAAAGGTTTTAGTGATCCAGGAGGATCTCGGTGGCCACCCACCTTGTCCAACTGGCTCTAAACAGTTTTTTGGAAACTTACTGATTTTAACAATTTTTCGGTTCCTAAACTTCCGGGGCCCTAAAAAAATTGTTAAAAAGGGCCCCAAAAGTTTAGGAACTGAAAAACTCTTAAAAATAGTAAGTTTCCAAAAAACTGTTTTGAGCCAGTTGGACAAGGTGGGTGGCCACACTAATCATAAACAATCATCCCCACTGATCATAAGTCACTGCAGTTCATGCAGACATAAGGTAAATTGTAGAATGACTGCCATCAGAAGTAGTCCACATATTTGCAGCAGTTCCACCTCAACATCAAGTATAAAACATGAAGTACCAATCAAGTCGTTGATTGTCTCAGCCGACCTCCAGTCATGGAACTCACCACAGTGTTCTATTCTTGTGGCCACAAGACCTCCGGATGGCCCCACCTCTATGAGACATATCCTAACTTCGCCAACACCTACTAGATGCTGGGCACAAACACAATGTTCACTAATTTCCATCTTCAGGACAGGTTGTTGTGCCATATGGGCCATCTTTGTGTTCCATCAAGCAAGCGAGCGAAGCTGATTAGGGAAGCCCACTACAGTCGGGTGGCAAGACACTTCGGCGTGGAAAAGAAAGTGGCAGTGTTGCAGTGACATTTCTATTGGTTGAAACTTTGAAAAGATGTCAACAAGTATATCTGGTCCTGCACTGCCTGCACTATTGCCAAACAGACCACTAAGAAACAAGGCATGTAGACTCCTCTGCCTACTCCTGATAGGCCCTGGGAATCCATCTCAATGGACTACATGTCAGACCTTCCATCCACCAAGCGGGGAAATGACTGTGTTTTTATGGTTATTGATCACTTTTCCAAGATGGCGATTTTGGTCGCCTGCAAGAAGAGCATCACAGCAAAGGCCACTATCAAGCTCTTCTTTAAATGAGTGTGGGTACACTTTGGGATCCTGTTATCACTCCAAGAAACTCTTTGAGGTTGTAAGACAAAGATGCTTGGTAACTTAAGGTAAACTTGTTTTTGTATTTTGTATGTGTGGATCAATGGGATAACTCAATTACAGTATGGTATTCAGACAGTCAAAATGAGAATCAAATGAACCAGTGCTCTCAAGGATCAATAATCAAATGATAGCTTTAAAGTGGGCGAGAAAGCAGTGTTTATAAACCAGATACAAAATGTAGGGTTTAATAAACAATGATAAGCAACTATTAAGCAAGTTATGAACTGAATGATGAGATGACAGTTATTCTGCAGTTAAAACAACTTGAATAAGAGTACAGAAGGAAAGATGAGAATCTAATATCAATAGAGAGAGAAAACTATGATTTGTATTATCATATCAAAAGGCTTGTTTACAATATAGTATATTTCTGTATCCAGAATCGAACCCCTGGTATGTGAAAAAGATAAGCATTTATAGCCTTTACAACAAGTCTCAGATCCTGGAAAACTGGATCTGGATTTCTAAATATAGAAAACAGAAAACAAAACTAAATATAATAGGATAACTAAAGATCTAGTTCCTATGAATCGAACTGTCTTCAAAGTTCTTTGACATTTCCTCTTTATCATTGATGTGCCTCTGATGTGTCTTTGATGTGTCTCTAATGTGATGACACATGTCATCAAAACTGAAAGCTTTCAAAAGATATGTGTAAAGTCTTAGATAACCATACGAGCTTCTACCTCCTATATCTCCATAAAACCTTGAAACCAAATATTTCATAATTTGGTGATTAATTCTTTGATGCTACCTTACCTTTAAATCACCCAAAAATCGCTCTGTTTGAGCTCCAAATCTTCAAATTCCTTCTCTATGGTTTCACCGGCTATTCCATCTTGAAATTTGCTAGTTAGTTGTTGAAAGCTCTACTTTTCAACGGCTAACTGGTTATAAATATGATTCATGTGCCGATGAAAGCTCTTTTCTTCATTCTCTTCAATGCCAATCCCCTCTTTGTTTGATTTTCTTGATAAATTCCATCTCAAATGCATTACATGCAGCCTTCAGTGTTTCCAATTTTGACATGAGAATATTGCAGGCAACTGATTCAACCTTCTTTGTTCTCTATACACAATATTCTGGAACATGGCATTTACACAAAACCTCTAGAAGATTTTCTTCAAGAGATTCATCAACTTTTAGGATTGCAGATGAGAAAACTCAGAAGAAAAAACCCACACCCATAAGAAATTTTTCATATGTATCCGCAACTTCTTCCAGAAGCGGGACCTCCCATGTTTACTGCTGGATAAATAAACCTTTGAGCCAGAGGGTTGTGAATTTGACTGCAAACTGGAAATGCCATCTATCAAGATGCAATTGAAGGCCTTCACAACAATCCTCCACAATGAACCATCGGGAAGATCTCTCTTTGTAGCCATGCATCTGCAAAGAGAAAAAATATTTTGTAAACAAGTCAAGGAGAACCTGCTGCAATGTGCAGGTAAAACCCAAAATTCTCAATGGGTAAACTGGATATATGAACTGCACATCGATCTAGAGTAGAGACTAATCTTTGAAAAATCTCCATAGGAGCATCTATGGATGACTTGAGCCCCCTGTCTTAACATTTTCTCCAAAATCATCTTATATGAAGACTGTGTTCTTTTCTATCTGACGCAAATTCCTCAACTAATTATGCATTGTATTTATCGATCTAAGTCTTGAATTCTGTGTGGTTGGCATCCAGAGCAGATCCCGCCTTAAATTCATCCATAGTCAAATGATATTCCTCCATAAAGGAATAAGCCATACCCTTATGCAAGTATGCTTTTACTAGAGATGGATCTGATTCTATCGCCTTGTTTGCATTAAGGATAACATCTGTATAATTCTCGAACTTAATGTTTGTCGATGCCTTGTCAACGTATAACCTAGCCTTGGAAGGATCGAGATATATAGCTTGCGTGTAATACTTCGACAACCTGTTTGAAGTCGTCTTCATAGCCTGCCTCTCAGGATCCTCGGCCAAGTAATGATGCTATGTATGCCTTTGTGTGTACCATTGGCCCCTCCTTACCTACAATCTAGCAATCTAAACAAAAGAATTTGGCGCTTGCCCCTGACTTGTTGACTTGGCATTGTCTCTGCGTTTTCATTTGAAACATGTAGCTTACAACCTGATGCTCGACCTGTCAAAAAGATCAATACAAAACTATACTAACCAATTTTGTTGCACGAGCATTCTCTGCCTGCAAAATCAGGCATCTGTATCATCAATTAGCTTGGCGCATGGCTTTGGTGTTTGCGTGTCAACATGTGGATTGATTCATAGCTTAACTCATGGACGGCTACATAGCTAAGCTCGTGGGTCCATAAAACCCCAGAGATTTTTAGAACGACAGTCACATAACTATATCAATGAGTTGTAGTGATAGGATAGGGACTTGGTGCGTCTATAACTTATAGACTTTGACAGATAGGTAATGATCTTTAGTGCTTAAGGAAAGATTAGGAATAACGCACTCAAGCACACAACACCTTTTGGCAAAAAGCATATTTATTGTTTGACAATATAAAAGCCAATAGAGCTAGGGTTATAGGTTAAGTATTATTTGTTTTGCATTTGGTATTGTAGGCTTAAAATAGAGTAATAAAAACTCTCAAGTAAATATGATAAATGAGAGCTTAGTTAAGAAAGATTGGGAATTGGAGGTATAGACAATTCCTCTAAAAAATTGGAAATGATCTTATGGAGAAAACACTCAAAAATACCAGTGCATTTTTTATCGCTAACAAATCCCACAAACCATTATCTCAGATCGGGACAGTCGATTCCCCAACATATTCTGGTCGAGCCTCTAGTCATTGTTGGACACCAAGCTCACCAAGTCCACTGCCTTCCACCCCAAGACGGATGGCCAAATCGGATGATCGTGCACATCCTGCGCATGTACAATTCCAAGCACCCCTGCACCAGGGGTGAGAGTCTTCCCTATGTTCAACACAGCTACAATAGATCCATGCATAGTTCAATCGGCCATATCCCCTTTCAGGTGGGATTGGGATTTCAACCATTGGGTCCCATGGATGTTGCACTACCCCTGGCATCCACCTAGGCAGACTCGTCGCAAGATCCAAATGGAGCTGACAAAGCCACCCGGTTCATTGAGAAAATCCAACACATCCACCAACAGGTTTAGGATATTTTATAGAAGTCCAATTCCAAGTACAAACAGTGCCATGATCAACATTAGGTGCCGCACTAGTTTCAGGGGGGAGACAAAGTTTGGTTGCACTTGCAGAAAGAACACCTTACATGGCCTCATCCAAATATTCTTCCACTTTGTTATGGACCCTACAACATCAACAAGGTTGTGGGTAACAATGCTTTTGAGCTCAACCTTCCCCCCTTCCTTGGCTTGCACCCAGTGTTCAATGTGGACCTCCTTCGGCCTTGTTTTCCACCATTATTGGACACATCGGAGATAGAAGAACAATTGACCCCAACATAGCTCAACCCTGACTGCATGGAACATGCATCCACTTATCATATCATGGACACACAGGTCAAGAGCACTCGCCAGCAGAGGATCCAACTTTATCGGGTTGTCAAAGCAGGGCGACTCCTGCACCAAGGCAAGTGGCTCACTCAGTGCCAAATTCAACACAAATTTCCTCATCTGATGGGGTCACTCAACAAAATGGAAACCATTTCTTCCTGAGGGGGGAGGATTAATCCAGGAGTATCTCGGTGGCCACCCATCTTATCCAACTGGCTCAAAACAGTTTTTTGGAAACTTACTATTTTTAACAATTTTTCAGTTCTTGAACTTCTGGGGATATTTTGAGGGCCCAAACGATGATTTTCCACGATCATGCACCACAATTATAGCTAGATTCTCTGAATGAGCCCCCTAAAGAAGCTCCTCATCAATACATTTCCAACGAGTTATCGTGCACCCTAAACAGAAATCGTATGCAAAAGTTACGACCCAAGGAAGTTGATGTACTAACCTACCCCAACGGGGCCCACATGACTTTTGGTGCTTCATCTCCTAGGGTTAGGTTTTTGGATGTCTAGGGTTTTGGAATTCATTTTTATTGTAAAAAGGCCTTCAAAGCCTCGTTGTACTCATCTTCTTGCGAATGAGCATAGCGGTCACATCTCTTCTCAGAGATAAGCTGCCACCATTCTAGCAAGCTTGTTTTCAGTCTGCATTTTACAGTTTTCAACATATTTCCTATTTAATAGAAGTCAATTTTTATTATATCTCTGTTACTGTTCACTCTGCCTCTATGTTAATATTATAAATATGTGGTTCATTTTGTTCCGCTCATAAATCTGGATCATTTAGCTAGCTTAAGAAAGTCATACACCAATACATGCCTTATTTGTTGTGGGTGTGTGTAAACCTAATTTGAATAATAGCTAATCTACTGACTTCCTTGGTGTAATGAAACCTTATCTAATGTTGTTTTCGGTTCCCCACATCTTGTAAATAATTCAGTGTAATCCTTTGTCAAAATCTAGCTAATCTAAGTTTGGAAGAAACTATAACTTCATCAAAAGAAACCATAGCTCATGCCCGATTCATATAGAAGTAGCTACCTTGCCAACATATATCAGTATTGGAAGAGAGGGATAGCACCTCAACTCTCTCACTCAATGTGGGTCATTCTTTGTGTGGCTCCATAAGCATCGACTTCGAAATGTGAATCTGTATTTATAAAGAGTATTGCCAATCCTTATTTGTTATGTGTGCATTTGGACTAGGGTGGACATTATAGTGAAATACTAGTGGCTTCACAGATAAAGGAGTCACAAATAAAGGGGTATTTAATAAGTTCTCATAGGAGTTATATTAAAACAAAAAACTATTGTTCCTACTTGCTTGATAGTGTGTGTATGCATTTGTTCTTAGAACAAAAGTTCCAACATTGAGACATGAAGGGGTCATGCAACAACCTTGAGCTAATAATAAGTGGGAATACATATTATTCTAATGAAGGTGTTGTAACTGAACATAAGTGAGAAAGTTGTTGAAGATTAAGTAGCTTCGAAAGATACCCTTATTGTATTTGACCAAGACAAACCCTAAAGAATATTATTATATTATATTTGTTAATTTAAAAGGATAAAGTAACAGGTCAACCCATACCTAATTTTGGGCTTGCCAAACCACTATTTATAAGGGAGGCCAACGCCTCATTTACTCACTCACTCATGAGCTCTACAACAAGAGGAAATGTGTGCAAGTCTTGGAGGAGAAGTTGTTGCAGCTAGGTGTGACGTCAAGGAGGGTTTTTGGTTTATCCCTTGGTATCTCTTGGTGAAGTGGTGCTCTACTTTTTCCTATTGAAGGAGTAGAGGAGGATCTTATGCTTTGTTAGTTCTCTCTTGGAGAGAAGCATTGTTATTGGTTGGATAATCTATATTGAGGAAGTTTGTTGGGTTTTCTCCCCCTAGAGGGTTTCCCAGGATAATCTTTGTCTCTCTTGTTTCTGTGATTGCCTCTCTTTTAGTGATCTTATATATGCAACTAATGTGATAAATGATTGTAATAATAAAAAAGAACCGTAACTGCTAACTGTATACGTAAAATATCAACACAAGATTTATCGCATGAGTATGGGAAAGGTTCATAGCCAATGGACTATTTGACTCTAATCCCTTGCCATTCATTTTTAGAATACAAAACCAAAGCTAAGGGTTCTCACATGTTCAAATTTATTTCTCTCTCTAACCCTTATTCTCCTTTTCGTTTCTCTAAACACTCGTTATAATTACACTACATAGGTCTTGCTTCATGAGTAGAGTATGGATGGTTGCATAACAACAAAAAGGATAGTCTATATTATATGAAGAGTGGAAGTAACCACCCCTGCATCAAAATGGTGAGTAAACCATAGTGATTTAAATATGTATAACTATTGTGTTTTGACCTATAATAATCTCCTCACTTGTTTGTTAATTAGGTTTAGCTTGGGTGGTTGGGAGGATGTTATCCTCCCCACCCAATCTCAATTCTCACAAGTGACATGTTGATCTTTTAACGAGTATATCATTGTAATGGCTTTGAGTAATGTTGTTGATTGGCCTTGTGCCTTGAATATTATAGGGTTCACCCTAAGTACCATCCTTGATATGAGGGGAATTACTCGGGGGGTTTCCCCAGGCAGTGTAACCTAGAAAAAAACTCCTCAGTGGTTCACTTGTTGCAGGTTTGTGTTGTGACATCACCGAGTCCAAGATTTCTGGGAGCATATTAGCAGAGTTATTGATAGAACAAGTTCTTTCATTATGACGAGTGCAACGAAGGTAGTGTACATTTCTACACTACATCGTGGTAGCAAAGGGAATGTCTAGGAAAGGCAGGTCATGGAAAGCACATGAAAGGGCATGTATAAACCTATATCATGGCAAGAGAAGGAAAGGGCATGTAGAAGCTTGGGAAGCCACATCCACATGGAAGGATGAAAGATGAGCTTTAATATATGCCCAAAGATGAGCAAAAAGCACAAACATTTAATGTTCTAGATTAATGTTAACATTGACCAAACATGAATCCACGCTGTAACAATATGTAGTATAAATATATACTATGTTTTCTAAGTTATGAAACCAAATGTCTTCATAAAAATATTGCTTGCCTCCAAATTGGGCCAAATAAGAGGGCAAACCTTTTCATTGGTGAAAATAAAACACACTAGAGGAAAAATTAGGTTAAAATAAAACATAGGGATGAAAAATCAGGTTAAAGGCTCTAAAAAAATGTTTGTTTGCATGAACTGTAACAAAAAGATGGCATATGAGGCACGGGTGGGGTCTTCTTGATCGTGGAGGGAATATCGTCACTCATTATTCATGGGGACTGAGGGCAGCTTCAAACAATATTGTTAAAGCCTATGCTCTACTCACAGGGGCTTCACCTTGTTAACCAATATATTATCATGTTCATTCATAAAGGGGGTTTTTTAATTATGAAAAATAGAGTCAATATATTGTAGGTATTGGGGGTTATAAAAAGGGGTATTTAGTAAAAATAAGGGTTTTTTTTATTGGAAAGATGTATTGGGAGGGGGGTTCAACAAAAGGATTTTTGGAGGTATTTATCAATATCTAGTGAGATTAGGGGTATTCTTTAATATCCCACGAACACAGGTGCTATGTCACAGGTTCAATGAGTGAAGACACTATGCCTCTACTCCAAGGTTTGAGTATCACAAAGGATTGGATTATCACCAAGCTTGTAGTATTTCGAGACTCAATGATGGTCATCTGAGCGGTTATTAAAAAAGCTCAATCTGGGAGCAATCTTTTCAACGATATAATATATTGTATTATTGCTTTGAGTGCAAGCTTCTACAAGTTTAAAATCTTCCATGTCAAGAGAAACTTGAACTCCCTAGTTGACCAAAGGGCCAAGGAAGGAGCTAGGATGTCTAAGGGTGAAATGGTGTAAATGGGGTTAGGGGGGTCCAATTCTTACCTTGATGCATATACCCCTTTCATTTTTCATGCCCATGGGTTGGTAGTTGGTTGCTCTTGGGCTATGCGCTCCCCCCTCTCACACTTGGGGATTAAATTCAATTATGCGAGCTCTTTTTGAATGTGTGGCATGCAATTTTTTTAGTGGGTGCGATGGATTCAACGATAATCGTTCTGTCTGTGGAAAGAGTTCATGACAATGGTGTTATGGTTGCAGTGGAGGATTTATCCCAGAGGAGGTTTGAGCTTAGTGATGAGGAGATTCTGCTTGCTAAATTTTGCGTTTATGTTTAGTCAGGCCAACTGACTTCGATGCGAGCTTTTAGTATCCTCTGGTTTGTTGATGCGGCTAATTTATGGGCCTATGTGACCTTTTATCTCTCGACCTAAGCCTCTGGTAATTCTCATGGTCAATTTATCCTAAATTCTCTTCATCACGACCGTTCTCTGGAAATTTCTTGGGATTGTGACCCAGGTATTATGAAGAATTGGGTATTTCAGTAGGTTTTATTACAATCACCAATTATGGAGCCATCTTGGAGCGATTTCAAACAGCTTCTCATGCATCATGAAGAAATCGCCCAGGCAAATAGTTCAACTTTGCACCATCTTTCTAGCAAATTTGGGGATTTTGAGCAGGCTTTAGCCAACCTATCCATAGCCAAAAATCAGGAAATAGAGATAGCTCTGACTGCTCTCAATAGGAGAATGGATGGCATAGAATTTGAAATTCAACAGACAAAGGCTCGAATCAATACCCACCCCATGGATTATGCATCTTTTGTTCATGGTGGAATTCTTCCTCGAGAAGATGGAGTTGATAGTGGAGTAGGCACCAGTAATAGAGGCATTGCTCCTATGGAAACATAGGAAGGACTTGCCCCCTCCTAGAGCTCCATAACTTAAGGATTTTGTCTCTTCTAATTAATGTATGTTTTTCAAAGTTATATGGTGTTTAGGGAGCTTCTATAAATATGTAAACAACTTTGATGAGCAAAGTAGTAGTCTGGGCAAACTTATATACTCTATTGTATTAGTTTTAGAAATCTTGTCACGCTGGAAGCCTCATTTTGTAATACTTTTGCTTGTTGTTTGCTTTGACACAACACCCTTTAATATATTTTAAGTTCAGTTCCCGTTAAAAAAAATAAAAATACGACATATCAATTCCAATAGTCCATGTAGCCTTGAGGCAAGGACTAATACAAGAGAGAAATTTTAATTATCAAATACAAAATGAATCAATATAAGGATAAAATTAAGGGCTCGAAAGGGAGTAATAAATATAGGAAAAAGAAAACATAATATAAGGGGTTGAGATAGAAGAAGGTTAATGAGAAATCAATGACAAGTGTAAAAAAGGGCATGGACTAAAAACTAATTAAAAACAAAATATAAGATACAGGGTTGGGGTGGAAGAAGGTTAATGAAAAATTAATGATAATTGTAAAAAAGGGGGCGGGGATTGAGAAATAATTAATCATAATACAATAGAACCCAAGAGATGAAATGAGAAGACTTCCTAATGAAGTTGCTAGGATTAGCTAAGTTTATAGTCATTTTCTTGATGAAAATTGTTAGGATGTTTATCAATTTCGAAGGATTTTTTCATGACGCAACATGAGTAATGAGGGGTAGATACTAAGATTTTAGTTTGGTTGAAGCAAATTAAATGCTCAATGTTATGAGAGTGCTCGATGAATGTAGATTTAGATATGTAGTTATGAAATGTATTAATGATATGTTCATTGAAATGTGTTAATGATATTTGGGGCTTGAAGAGAGTTTTATTATTGTTTTTGGCTAGGATTTTGGACAATTAATTAGTGGTGCCATGAATGCAAGGGATAGAAATTTGGCACAAGGAAGGAGAAGTGGGTTGTGTGTTCATGATTTTAGGTTGGAGGATAGTCCAAAAGGTTTTGTTGATTTGGAAAAGAAATTAGTCATTTTATCAAAGGGCTTTAGTGATGTGGGCTCTTTCTTTATTTAGGTGTTGGGGCCAAAGATTCAAAAAGCTCTATATATTTCTATGAATATAGAATGTGATTATATTAATTTGTGTGAAGATAAACTAAAGGGCAATAAAAATATTTAAGTGTCACTGTTTTTTTTCCATGTTGCCACACTGCAACTTTTGGGCCTCTAAGTCAGAATGAGATTGCTTGCCAACCTCAATCAACAATATCAACAATTTACTTGCAAAGAGTAAAAATATTATAAGTGAGATTTGAACCCAAGTAAGAAAGATAACAACTTATGCTTTTTACCATTAAAACTAAACCCAATTGACAACCATCATTAATTTGTTTCTTTTAATTTATTTTCATGTATGATAAAAAAAGAACATTAAATTTTAACACTACATCAATAATTGCACTGACAATGGTCTCTACAACTGAGTATGGGGGAGATGTTGTCAAGTTAATATTATGTTATGTTTGTGTATGCATGTTTCCACAGTTAGTCATAATGTTAGAGAGACTTCTGGATCAAAATTGTGTGTGGAGTTTTTAAACGTCCAATGTTTCTAGTGGACACTCCACCCATCATCTGGGAAGTAAGAAGTTGTTATGATGTAAAACACTGTTGGTAAATATATAGTAGAATATTTTTATGTTATGTTTGTGTATGCTTGTTTCCACAATTAGTCATAATGCTAGAGAGACCTGTGGATCAAAACAATGTGTGGAGTTTTGAAACGTCCAACATTTCGAGTAGACACTCCACTCGTCATCACAGAAGTAAGAAGTTGTTATGATGTAAAAGAGTGTTGGTAATATATAGCAGAATATTAGAGAATGTCGTTAACAAATTGAAAGTAATAGTTGACATTAGGTAGTCAATAACTGTAAAATAATGAGGTGAAGGAAGGATAGGAATAATTAAAAGTATTAAAAATATAATTGAGATAATAATGAGGTAATAAAGTAAAAGGTTAAAGATTAAAATATTCTTTGAGGATAAAATAATAAAGGAGGAGATAGTAATTAAGGAGAATTGAAAAAATCAAGGGAGTTTAAAGATAAAGAAATTAAATAGAGAAATAACCAAAAACAATTATTGAGGTAATAATGAAATAATAAAGTAATAAATTAAAATATTAAAGCTTGAAATATTTGGTAAGGAAAAATAAAGAGGAGATAAAAATTAAGGAGAGATGAATTTAAAAAATTAAGGAAGATTAACAAACAAGGATACACCAATTTGGTGTTGACCTTAAAATTAGATTATTATTATTAATAATAATTAAATAGAGAGATAATGATTAAAGACGATTAATTAACTAGATTAGTAATAAAATGAGGAATTAGATTAAGAAAATTTAAAATATAAATAAAAGGGATAAAATAATGAAAAAAACGAAAGAATTGAAAATTGATATATTTATTAAAGATATTCAATGCCTATAATAAAATAATAAATGATGGAAATAATAATTAAGGTCGAAAATTCCAAAGAGTGATTAAATAGAGAGATAAGGATTAAAGGTAGTTAAAAAWAAAWTTAAAGAGAGGAGTTTAATAATAAGATGAAAGGTTGGGGGAGATATTAGGTTAGGAGAGTTATTAAAATAATAATAACAATGAGAAAACAACATAAATAAGGATTAGTTTAAGAGAATGATTAAAATAATGMTGAGAAGGGTAGAAGAATTAAGGATTAGGAAAGGAGATGTCAGGAGAGGAGGAGATAGAAACTCAAGGTTGGTTTGGCCAACTAGGTGGGAGGGAGGGGGAAGGARGATGTCTAATGGTCAAGGTGATAAATAATGAGTTTCCAAGAATGGATAAACTTGTATCCATCTTCATGATTAAAGTTATTAAGAYGTTTTTCGATTTCTAGGGCTTCTTGAATGAGACATGAGGAGTAATGAGGGGTTGGRGCTAAGATTTTAGTTTGGTCAAAGAAAATGAGGTGCTTGGATTTAAAGGAGTGTTCTACAATAGTTGATTTTGAGATTTGGTTGTGGGCAGTATCAACTATATGCTCTTTAAGCCCGACTTTAAAGGTTCTTYCAGTTTGGCCYATATAAKATTTCCCACAGGAGCATGGAATATGGTAGAMTCTTAGGTCAGGCATCGAGTCAGATTTGTCTTTGGCTATTCTAAAACGTTGTTTGAGGGTTTTGAACATAGTTTTTATATTCTTCTTAGCCAAGAGTTTCACGATGTGATAGGTGGTGCCTTGGAAATAGGGAAGAGAGAGGAGAGCATGAGGAGGAGAGGTGAGGTTTTTGGTCTAGGTTTGATGGTTGAGCGAAAGGCTTTGTTAATTTGGGAGAGAGAGTAGCCATTGGACATAAGGGATTTGGTTAAATGGGCCTTTTCCTCTACGATAAATTGAGGTGCAAATATGTGGATGGCACGAGTGATCAAGGCTTTTAGGACAACAAATTTTTGATCTGGGTGATGGTGGGAGCTGACGTTTAGATATTTGTCAGTGTGAGTTTTCTTCCCGTATACTTTGTGGGAGAGAGCCATCGGGATGCCGAGAGATGAGGACATCTAAGAAAGGGATGGAGTTATCTTTTTGGGTTTCCATGGTGAATTGGATGTGGGGGGAGAGGCTATTAAGACGATTAAATAAAGAGAACAGGTTGGAATGGCCATGAGGCCAGATGAAAAATGTGTCATCTACAAAATGAAACCAACATTTGGGTTTGAGGTGAAAGCTGCTTAGGGATAGATACTTGAAATGTTCCATAAATTTGTTAGCCACTACTGGGGAAAGGGAAGACCCCATCGTCATGCCTTCAGTTTGTTCATAGCAAACCCCTTTGAAGGTGAAGAAGGTGGAAGAGAGATAGATCTTGATAAGGTTAAGAGTTTCCGTGTCAACGAGGTTGGAGATAAGGGTTAGGGCTTATGAAATTGGAATTTTGGTGAATAGAGACACCACATCAAAGCTGACCATAAGGTCATCATCACCAAGGTGAAGATCTCGAGTTTTGTGGATGAAATCTGCGAAGTCTTTAATAAAAGAGGAGGTTTTACTGATGAAGGCTTGAAGCTTGTCGACAAGAAATCGGGAGAGGGCATGAGTGGGAGATCCCATGGCACTTACTATAGGTCTAAGTGGGATATCTTTTTTGTGAATTTTGAGTTGTTCGTAGATTTTTGAGGTTTGGGGGTTATGAGGAATCAGACACTCTTGGATGGTAGGATCCAGAGAAGAACATTTGATGGCTTTGGTGACCATAGTGGTAATGGTATTAATAGGGATTTTAGCTAGCGTTTTGTAGGTAGAGGAACAAAGAAGGTCAAGCAATTTAGACTCATAATTAGAGGATTTCATAATCACAATAACATTGCATTTATCGACTTTGAGGACAAGGATGCCATGGTTCTCATTAAGGCAACATATAGAGTCAAATTGTTCTTTAGTGAGGTTGGGTTTAGGAGGTTTAGATCGATGAAGGAATCGCCCGCATTCTTGCCTAATTTCTTGGGCTTCATGATCTGGTAGTTGGTGGGTAATGAATTCGATGGAACACATAATATCCTCCATGGGGATGCGTTTAGGGTAAATGGTGAAATTAAACCCTTTCTCAAGAAGTTGGAGGGTAGGAGAGTCCAACTTTACAGAGGAGAGGTTAATAACAATAGAGGGATTATGGCTTAGGGAAGGTTGAGGAGAGGAGGCATGGTTATAATTAATGGGGAGGTCTTTGGGAGAGGATGAGTCGGTCAAAGGAGAATTGGGAAAGGAAAGGGAAGAGAATTATGCTTTGTGAGGGGAAATTGATTGGTGTTAGGATTATAAAGGTTAGCTGGAGGTTGGAGGTCAAAAGTATTAGGGTTAAGAGAGGTGGCGCTATTTGCGAGATTTAGGTCATGGATCAAGTTATTTTGAGTAGGTTGGTATGTTCCGTTTAGATGAGTGCAAGGAGGGTTGTCTAGCTGAGTGCAATCTGGGGTGTCTAGGGCGACCAATAGGGAGAAATGATGCTTCTTAGTGCCCAGGTCCATGTCAAAATTAGGGTTACTAGTCGCCTTAGACACCCCAAATTGCACTCAACTAGACAACCCTCCTTGCACCCATCTAAACAGAACATACTAGCCTGCTCCAATAAACTTTATCCATGACCTATATCTCGCGGGAAACACCACCTCTGCTAACCTTAATACTTTTGACCTTCGATCTCCAACCAACCTTTATAACCCCAACGTTAATCAATTCCCCCCTCATAAAGCATAATAATCTTCCCTTTCTGTTCCTAATTCTCCTTTAACCGACTCATCGTCTCTCAAAGAACTCTCCATTAATTATAGCCATACCTCCTCTCCTCATCCTTCCTTAAGACTTAATCCCTCTACTATTATTAAATTCTCCTCTGTAAAGTTGGACCCTCCTACCCTCCAACTTCTTAAGAAAGGGTTTAACTTCACCATTGCCCCTAAACGCATCCCTGTGGAGGATATTATTTGCTCCATCGAATCCATTACCCACCAGCTGCCAAATCATGAAGCCGAAGAAATTAGGCAGGAATGCAAGTGAATCTTTTGTCGATTCAAACCTCCTAAACCCAACCTCACTAAGGAACAATTTGACTCTATCCATCACCTTAATGAGAACCCTAAAATCCTTGTACTCAAAGCTGATAAAGGCAATGATACTGTGATTATGAACACCTTTGATTATGAGTCTAAACTTCTTGACCTTCTTTCTTCCTCTACCTATAAAATGCTAGCTAAAAACCTTATTAACACCATTACCACTGTGGCCACCAAAGCCATGAAATATTCTTCTCTGGATCATACCATCCAAAAGTGTCTCATTCCTCATAACCCCAAAACCCGAAGGATCTATGGACAACCCAAATTTCACAAAAGAGATATCCCGCTTAGACCTATAGTAAGCACCATACGAGCCCCCAATCATGCCCTCTCCCAATTTCATGTTGAAAAGCTTCAAGCCTTCATCGGTAAAACCTCCTCTTTTTATTAAAGAATCCACAAATTTCATCCACAAAACCCAAGATCTTCACCTTGGTGATGATGAACTTATGGTCAACTTTGATGTGGTGTCTCTATTCACCAAAATTCCAATTTTAGAATCCCTAATCCTTATCTCCAACTTGGTTGACCCATAAACTCTTAACCTTATCAAGAACTGTCTCCCTTCCACCTTCTTCACATTCAAAGGGGTTTGCTATGAACAAACCGAAGGCACAAACATGGGGTCTTCCCTTGATCCAGGTGGATATCGGTGGCCACCCACCTTTTCCGACTGGCTCAAAACAGTTTTCTGGCAATTTTGGCAATTTACTATTTTTAGCAGGTTTTAACTTCCGGGGCCATTTTGAGGGCCTAAATGAAGGTTTTTTTGAGAT
>ML792923.1:246001-257652 GCA_009831015.1 Picea engelmannii
TGTCTATCCATATTAGTACACAACTACAATCCAATGGTACACTACCACACCAAGTAGCACACAGATACTTGATCAGTGACATATAGTCACAATCAGTGGAACACATCCACCACAGTAGTATACATCTACTGTCCGGAGACATATAGTCTCCATAACAATCATATCATCTGATATCAACCTGCACAGAAAACATTGTTATGACATAAATTGAATCATCTGGGCCATTCTTCCACTCGCATCTGTGAGATTTGGAAGAGCATCTGCCCTCAGAAGGTAAAACATCAATGATGAGCTATCTGGACTATTCTTCTCAAGCAAGGAAGAATAACTGTCCCGATTTCTGAGCCTGGACCATTCACCTATCTGGGCCATTCCTCCGGCACTAAACAAAGTGCAACCTGGAGAGAATGAGTCTGCCCTAGGGAATGCCTGTCCCTGATTGCTGAACCTGGACCATTCACCTATCTGGGCCATTCCTCCGGCACTAAACAAAGTGCAACCTGGAGAGAATGAATCTGCCCTAGGGAATGACTGTCCGGACCATTTCCTAAGGAAATGACTGTCCTGCACCAACCTCCAAAATAGACCATTCTTCAAAATTGCTCACAACTGTAAGCTTTGAACGAATGACTGTCCGACGAGGCGGACCAGTCTTCTTGACCACTACTGAGAGTGATCGTCAAGAAGAGAAATTGTCCTAGACCATTCCCCCACACTGGCCACAAGGGGAATCACTGTCTATGGTACATCAACAATCCATCGAACCATTTTCATTACGAAAATGATCGTTCGATCTGGACCATTTTCCGAACTGGAAAATGCCTATCTGTTAGAAATCTCAAACCACTTTCCAAATTGGAAAGGAACTGCCCATCTTGGACCATTTTTCGAACTTGAAAAATGATTGTCCATAAATCAATAACACATCAGTGCTCCCTCCCAACTTGGGAGTCATTTCTTCCTTTTTCAATAAGGAAGTCGTCTCCACGAGCTCCAGCTTCAGTACGCAAACTCTTTCATCTTGGATAGAGGCTTTACCAAAATATTTGCTTATCTACTCATCTGTGGAGATATATATTGGAGAACCACTACTCTTTTCTGGACTTCATCACGGAGAATGTAATGCTTGATCTCAATGTACTTCGGTCTTTCTGGAACACTGGTTTTCTCTGAAGGCTTCGTATAACTCTGATCAATATAGTATATCATTGTTGGATTCATCTTTTGTTTCCTGCTAGCTCATAACATCGTGGTAAGGGTCAAACTGGAACATATCCAAGTGGTACTTCTTCTGCCATCATGAGAGTTTGTCATGGATTAGCAATCCATCATCCCGAGCTTCTGAGTAACCATTCTGATACAATATCTCTATTATAGAAAGTTTTTTACCACGCTTTTGCTGTGCATGAGAGGCTTTCACCAAGTTGTTTGAATCCAAACAAAATCTTCTTCCATCTGCATACACGAATCTCTTTCTGGTATACCTCAAAGCCTTGAGGTTGCTCTACATACGCTCTTTGTTCAATTATTTTGGAGAACAATCTTTGCATTCATCTGATGTAAACTCCAAACCTTGGATATTGCGGACGATATAATGGCTCATGTAGAGGTATGTCTGGTTTACTTGGAACAAGCAATCATCATAGTCTTCTCCCTCCATTTGGGAGAACTTCTAGTTATGGATCTTGCAATGCTTACATTCATAAGTGTTCCATACACCGTTCTTCATCACAACTTTCATTTCTTCTGCTTGATTGCTTCTAGAAGGTTCAAATCAAGTTGGTAGTCTTGTGATTCTCTATATAATGACTGGTTGTTCTAGCCTTTCTTTCTTTCTTGGAATCTTCATGTTCTTCCTCATGTTTTTCTTTAGCTCTTGGGTCCATGGAGTTTTCTATAGATTCCATGCCTTGAAGATTCCGACTTCTTCCTTTCATCATAGGATCATGGATGTGGATGGACAACCATGGATACTTTAAGGCTTCTTTTCGAAGAAGACTTCTTCTAAAGTAACAGTTGAACACGTGCTGCTTTTCATGGTTGCTACCATGGATAGATGCTTCATCATCTTCAATGGATCATATTATTTAGGATTAGGTCCCTCCTAATCCCTGCTTCATGCATGCATAAATGCTCTTCTTTTGGGATTCTGTAATCAGCTCCCTCCGACTAAGAGAGCCCACGCTTCCGTCTGCATCCTTATTGCCTTTTGCAAAGTGTCATAAGTCTTTTTCCAATTTCCTCTTGATTGCTGACTTCTTTCTGTCTTTACTTCTTCTAGGTTTCTTCAAGATTGATTCTGATCTCGGCTTATCTTGCAACTGTTACTTATGTAATAGCTTCCACATGAATTGTTACCAGGGGTTGTTGATGTACTTCATCCTTTCATGTGTATTGCCTGACTTATATTCATTGTGATAGCAATCCTTATCTTGTTGTTCTTCCATAGGTATAGTTTCTTATTGAACATTTTATAGATATGCAAGATATGTATAGAAATTATGTAAACATGGTATTTACAAGAACTATGAAGAGTATTGTTACCTTGTCTTTAGAAGAAGTCTGTTTTATCCTGCTTGGTCTTCCTTGAGGGTTTCCTTTCTTCGACAACTGATGCTTCGTGTGTCTCCCTTTTCTTTAGCTCGGGACAATGATTCTTGTAGTGACCATACTTTCGACAGTTGAAGCATTGTATTTCTGACATATCTTTCTCTTGATTTGGCTTCTTCTTTGAACCAAACTTCCTTTTGTTCCTGAAATTCTTGAATCTTGCTGTGAAGGCTTGATCATCGTATATCTTTTGAGGTTTCTCTTTTGCACTAATCCTTGATTCTTCTTGTTCACAACAAGTCCAAAGTTCTTCAAATGTAGGATACTCCTTCCTTGTGTTCATGCTTGCGGTAAATGCATCCCATGTCTTGGGAAGACCGTTGAGTACTATATTTACCAGTTCCTTCTTTGAAATGATTTCTTCAATAGCTTGTAGTTGATCTCTTAACTGAGAGATTCTCACAAGGTATGATGTTGTGCTGTCATCATCATTCATCTGCATGTTACGGAGCTCATTCTTTAGACTCATTACTTGTCCAATGTTTTTGACTGAGAAGAGGTTTGTTAGGGCATCGTACATCTTCTTATATGAGTCAAGATGGGAGATGTAGGGTATCAAGTGGTCTTTTATAGACTCCACTATGATACTCATGGCATTGATGTCATTGTCTTTGAACTTCTCCATAACTGCAATGTTCTGCGGTTCCTTCTCTTTTCCTTCTTCAAACTCTGGTTCCACAATCTTTCCTTTCACGATATCCAACACTTTATTCTTGGCAAGGATGAGATCAATCCTTGTCTTCCATGCTCTGAAGTTAGAAGCCCCTTTGTTTTCTGACTTCATAGAGTAAGTCATGGCTGTTTTGACTTGGTCAACGCTAGATTTGACCAAAAACTCAAGCTTGACGTCTTAGCTTGCTGAGAGTACTAGGAGATGCGCTAGGCTAGGGCGCACTAGTCTATCCGGAAATTAGGTCAATCTCTTCACAGAAGGTGCCTCAACGAGAGGGTTAGGGTTTCGTTGCTGCAGAAAAAAAACTAGCTGTAACTGCAACTGCAAATAAGCAAATCCTCCCAATCTATTCCAGCGGTTAGACTATTCGAAGATAGTGTGGGCCCATAACTTGTTAGAATATAATGGATGTGCTCGTTTAACCATAGACAATATAGATATATTGTCACCCAACCATAGGTTGAAGCCACCCCCGAGCACCTTAACCTTGACAGAGAATCATTCCGGAAGCAAACCCTAGACTGGATAGCCAAACAAGAGCTGATCAGAGAGTCCAAACCATAACCAAGAGAAAGTCCAAGCCAAAACCAAAATCTGCTAGCTGCAACATCTGCAACAACAACTCTCCTCCAAACTTGCGCACAAATTGGCCAACTGCAGTGTGCACAAGTGCTGCTTCTGCAATTCTGAGAATACTGACCAGAATGAAGACCGACCTCTTGTATTTATACTAATTCTGGCAGACTGTGTGGGCCGACTTCTCATTCTAGGTACTAATTCTTTAGTATATAACATTTCCTTTAGCCAACTTCTTCTCTTGGAGGCTAATAATCTAATACAAGTCATTCTCTTGAGCCAACTTGTCTTCTAGGGTTATTAACCAATTAATTAGGGTTTCTTCTTGCTTCTCGGAATATTCTATTCTCATCAGGTTTACACGTGGAGGTAAATACCTCCCACAGCTACCATAATATCAACACTGCCATCCCTGCATGCAAGGTCGATGGATTTTATCTAGATTTGGAGCCCTTGGTATCTAGCCAAGATTTGTCATGGAGGTGGATCTTGTGGAGAAGGAAACAAATCTATGTTCATGAATCAAATTTCAACTTTTTGAAATGGATCTTGAAATATTTGGGGATGTTTTGACCATAGATCCCTAGCCAAAGCTATTTTTTAATGTAAAGAAAAGCTTAATTGCCTAAAATCTTAAGCCCCATTCATATTCTATAAGAAGATTGATTCCCCCATTGTAGAATACAAAGGATACAATTGCAGACCGATTCATTTGTCATCTATAAACTGTGTGCAAGTGTTTGGAATGATGAAGCTCTTGGATCCAGCTTTGTCATCTACAGATTGAAGTGCTTGGAAAACTGAAGCTTTAGGATCTGTCATCTATACACTAAAGTGCTTTAAACTTCAATTGACTTCAAACTTAAAAGTTTAACGTTTGTGAAAGCTCCAAGGAGGTAGGCCATTTGGTTTTTGATTCATACATTACTAGTTTGTTCTTCCTTTTCTGTTTTGAGTTCATTCATTCTTTCATTCTTTCTTGGTCTTAGTTCATTCTTTCTTTCCATGCTTTCTTGCTTTCCATCCTTCCTATGCTTGATGAATTCCTTGCTAGTACTCCTTTATACATAAAACAACCACTTTCAAGTCTAGGATGGTTCCCTACAACCACATTCAAGTCCCAAATGGCTTACACAACCATATTCAACCGTGCAATGATAGGCATGTAGGGCTCATTATTGCTCATGAACAGGTCTTGAGAAATGTTATGAAGTTTTTGAAGGATGTCAAAGATATTATATCCTTCACTCTGTTATATAATGGCCATGTAAGTTTGTTGGCTGCCTAGAATCAAATGGTGGTTGGGAGCTAAAGTGCATGCAATGCAATTGATTAAATTTTGATCTAGTATACTTTACTATAAAGTATATTGTTCTCTATTGAAATTAATACTTCCATATTTCTTAAATTCAAGATCCAAGTGATACACTTGCAAGAGCTTATGTAGTCCTAATCCTAACATTATAGTTTGTGTGGTAACCAACCATCAAAGCATTCTCTCTACTGTTGGAAACAAGCCTTGCCCTATGCCTTGCAATTGAGCAAGTTAAACATTATTAAAATTTTCCTAGATCGTGGCATCTTGTAGATACTCAAAAAATTCTGTAGAGCTTTTGCAATTTGTCTAGAAATTTTCAAGGATCAAAATATCTGGTTGACTACCTCTTTCATCTCTTTTCAACGAGATATGTTATTTTTATGTTAATCAGACTAATTTCCTTGATGTAGGCCCTACATCACATCCCATGATAAGGTGTACCTTGTACTAAATGTGGCCCTAAGTAACCACTGAATTGGAAATATGTCAACGCATAGTGTTTATGCTTATGCCTCTAATGGCTAATGTTTCTTGTGAATGTTATCTAGAGAATAACAACTTGAGCACTCTTATCACATGCCTCCTAATTGTTCTAACAACTCCCAATTCAAGGATACATCTTTCAACACCTCCCTACACCAATCTTGATACCAAATGTCTTTAGACTCCTATCCAAACACTCCTTAGGTGCATCATCGGATGCAAGCATATTGTCCCCCATCCCATTATTCGGGCGGAGTTCCACACCTAGTGGTTGCAGTTAGAGGCCATCTTTTGGTTGGTCTCATTCCCCCATAGAGTATAGATCTTTGGAGATTCAACCTCTGGGAGGGCCCAATATCCCTATTGCCTTGGCCAACCCTTGAGGGTGGGCATGTTGTTGGTTCTCTCAAAGGCTTCTCCTGTACTTCAGTCGGTGGCTATCTCCATAGACTGTCTCCCTTCTCTTGACGCCTTAGGTCCCCTCCGGTCGATTAAGCAGGGTTTGAACTGTTGATGTTTTGGTAGATACGAGAGGTACTAATCTCCACGTGTAACCTTTGATTTAGAATAGAATATTCAAGAAGCAAGCGAACCATTAAACAGATGTGTGGAAACCCTAGAAGACAAGTCGACCTAGTAGAATATTAATATTAGATTATTATCTTCTAGAAATACAAGTCGGCTCCACAAGAAAAAAATAAACATAAAATATAATTACTAGAAAGTCAGGTCGGCCCAGCCAGAAAAGTCACTGGACAAATTAATATAAATACATGATGTTTTAGCTCATTTGATGAGCTAGAAAGTGCGGAAGTCTTGTGGAGAGCTGCAGTTGCAACTGCAGCTGCAAGGAGGAATAAGGGCACATGGTCATCTCTTGGTCTTGGTCTCTTTCTTGGTGATTCTCTTGGTGATTCTCTTGGTCGCTCTTGGTGAAACTCTTGGTGATATTCTTGGTGATACTCTTGGTGATATTCTTGCTAAGTATGGTGCGAGTAGTGTAGCTGTAGCTGCTGTAGTTGTGTATGGTACTTGTTCTGTGCATATGGAGACTCTCTCTTGTGCGCTACCCTTGGAGAAGGAGTGCTCTACTTGGCTTGAGTTGTTGCTGCAGTTAGCAACTAGGGTTTATCTATTGGTTCTAGTGTAGACTTGCCGAAATTATTCTAAGCAAAGGTTAATGTTCTCGGGGGTGGCATATGTGAATGTCTATGGTTGGGTGACAATGATGTGACATTGTCTATGGTTAAACGAGCATACCAAAATTTCAACATGGTATTGTAGTTGGTTTCCTTCATAATAGTCTAACCACTGGAAGGAAGATCCTTAGTTTCCCCCATTAATCAAGCTCGTTGAGCACTTACTGAACCCACTAAGAAGGTTGCCTATGCAGGGCATATCTCTTCCCTGGATCAGATCTCCAAATTTTTGAAGTTGAGAAATTAGGGTTTCCTCATAAAACCCTATGTTTGCATTGCCAGTTCCTTTGTGCTAGTTGCAGTTCCAATTGCAACACCAATTCCTGTGCCAACACCAGTTGCAGTGAACGTTTCTGTGAAGTTTTGGGACTAATATTTGCCGCATCTCCAACTACCTTTAGATTACAAGTTGGAGCACCTTTGAAGTTTTAAGGTTCATCATTGCCTGCTGCCGCTGCCGGATGGTGCCACTGCCTGCCAATGCTGCCGAAGGTATGTACTCATATATATTTAAACTGTATCACTATTTTGAGTGTGATTGTAGGAGAAGGGATCTCTTACAATTGTAGATCCAGAGGGATCTTAGATCCAACACATTCAAAGGAACAACGTATTCCAAGTTTGATTGATTAAATTAATAAGTTTCCAATTTGTACATATCAAGTTTGATAATTGCTATAGTGCTAGTTGTGACAACAGTCCTTGAAAGGTTCTATTACTACTAGTTACAATGAATACTTGGCAGCATGTAAGTACTATTGATATAAGTGCTTATTGTACTTGTTTGCAAGATGAACTAACATCTCCTCTAGGAGATACTTCTTGTTTTGCTTCCGGGCAGGTCATCTTGGTTATTTTATAAATTCCATGGAGTTTACCATGGAAGAATGATTGATCACAACACTAGAAGAGTGTTTTTTTTTTTTTGGTAAATAAACTAGATGAGAATCCTTCTATTCAACCAAGGAAAAAAGTACAAAGTGATACATAGACTTGCTGATAGCAAAAGACCTCCCAGAAAGAGAACATGGGAGCACTAGAGACTAACCTATGCTAAAAGAGAGCCGTCAGGAGTGCATGGGCATAACAAGATGAAACATTACAAGATAAGGAGAAAGGGTTGGGTCATTGTGTTGGTCGGAGAGGATCCTTTCTTCCTTTTTTCTTACGAACATCAATCCAACAGAGGAACTGATAAGCTCAACAACCTTCGCCACCAAAGCCAGATTATCTGAGGAAATGCCAGAATCTTGAGCTGCAGAAGCTTAAGGGTGCTTCCTTGTCACTGTCTGAATTATCCGATTCATGGGGATGTTTCTGAGTCCTTGAGAGCGGGGCTGTGGCCATGATTATGTCATTCAATTCATCCTTTTTGAGGAGAGTGTGCAAAGGCTGAACTGTAGGAATCAGAGTCAAAATTTCTGAAGCTTCAGGATGTTGTGCTGAAACCAAAGGCTGGTGTTTTGGGTCTGTGGTTGGCTGCTGCGCATTTGTTGGAGACTGCGATGGTGTTGTAGAAGGCGGAGGAGCTGGGGCGTCTTTGTGATGCTGCTTGTTGTCAGATGAAGAGTTCGAGTGACTTTTGCGATTTTTAGGGTCTTGCAAACCATTAGCCCTTTTCTGTGCTCCAGGGGATGAGGATGGGGTTGGGGATAAAGGACAAGTTGCTTGAAGGTGCCATGTTTACTGACAGGAGCAACACCTGAAGGTAATGTTCTCATAATCGACCAGTTGCGTGTAAGGATCATTCTCAGTCCAATCTATAAGAATCCTATTTTCAACGCATATGCGGGCAAAGGTGACGAAGCCATTCATTAATCGGTCTGTGTCAATCTTGATAAACCTACCCAACACATTGCCCAAGGTAGGTAAAAAAGCTTGAGTATAAAAATGCAAAGGTAAATTGGGGAGTCTTACCCAGACCGGTATAGTCATAGCAGTCATAGTCAGCGGGTTTAAATCATGGAACCATCTTTGCATGGAAAGACTAGATCTGCCCCAGAACCATGGACCTTGCTCTAGCATGCGTTGATAGTCTGCCTTTGTGGAAAAGTTAACAATGAAGAACCCTTTGGAGCAAAAGAACAACTCATGACCTGACGACCAGGTCTTCTTTACCCATTCTCTTAGCGCAGAAGCCGAGGGCCATAGTCCGTTGAAACGACAGATGAGGGATTTTTTCTGGTAGATATATGCAGAGCCATAGACATGGGGATCTTCGACCACTGCTGTTGGAGGTTCTGGGGACTGCTCCACTATGAAGGCAGAGCCAAAAAGCTCGTTTGCTCCGGAAGTTTCAGACTTGGACCTCAAAGGAGCGGAAATCCTTGTTTTCATGATGTGCTTGTAAGAGCTTGGATGAGTGGAGGATGGTGCTCCTCCACGCAGGCGAGAAACGAGAGAAATGGTTGCATTCTTTAAATTCCCATAACCTTGCAGTAGAGAGCCATCCATCCACAAGTTGCCTTCCTTCAAAGATTAGTTGTTGAAAGCAAGGCAGAATACTTGTAGCCTAGTGGATCTGGGCTTTGAGCTAAAAAACGAAGTCTGAATCCTGAGCATGCAAGCAGAGAGAAGAACCGACGATGGTCTTTACAAAAAGGGGAAAGCCTGCAGCAGTCTCGGAGCAAGCTGCAGTGCGATGTACAGAATGAAGCCTCGATCTTCGATGGAATATGCGGCCTACAATGTCACTCTTAACTCGATTCCTATAACAGAGCGAGGGATGAAGATCCCGCGATCAAAACCCTTCGACAAAGCGATCATCCTGTAGCTTTACATTCAGTGGACAAAGAGCTGGAATCGAGATGATCGTTGCAACCATCTCCGCCTCCCGACAGGAATGACATTGCTCCTTGAGGCTTCAGAATTCTAAGTCCTCGGTAGGGGATCAGTCGGACTACCATCGTCGTCTTCACTCTCTCGCCAACGATCCAACAGCGCGCACTTCTCTCTTTCCCTCATTTCAACCACCACTAAAAGAGTGTTGTTCCTATTATTGTATTTTTTTATTATTTTTTCTCTTGTTCCAAGAAGGTCACAAGCAAGAGATTTGTGAAGAAGCTACTGTGATTATTGTTCTCATTTTTGTTTTTATTATTATAAGAGTATTATTCTTGTCCGTTGTTTTCCCCTTTATTGTCCTTGTTTCGGACAGGTCACGGGTGATAACTCTAAGGGAAGCTATAGTGATGGTTGCAGGAGACAATATATTAGATGGTCTCTAGTTTGAGACATGGAGCAAACTATCTAGATAAGAAGTTGTATACACGACCGTATACATCCATGTACCAAAGAAGAAGAAAACGAAGAAGGGTACTGTTGCGAGATACAAAGTATCTCATATGGAGATTGATTGTGAGGAGCATAAGGCTCCCAAGATGACCAATCAAATTCCTTTAGTGCAGTTGATCACTCTTCTGATCATCAGGAAGAGTTAGTAGAGCCAGAAGGGCTTACCTAGATTCATTACAGTAACAGGGAAGAGACCAGCATGGTCCCGTGACATTTTGCAGGATGCAAAGCCATATAGTATTGACGAGCCATATCATGAGGAGCAGATGACTCCACCAGTGGTGAGGCAGGCGGCCCCACCAAGTACCAACTCTGAACGAGTCAAAGCTCAGAGGGAGCTAGTTGGCCCATACAATGAAGAAGACATAAAGACCTTTCGACATAATTGTGTATGATGTGATGCTCAGAGACATGAAGTCTCTAGGAGCAGTACATCTCCAGAACATGATCATACAAGATTGTCGAGATTAAGAGGGAGGACCCTATGTCCCTTACTATGATTGATTCTTCATTGTCATATGTTTTATTTATGATGTGACTCAATTTTCTTTTAAGCAGTAGGCTCATGTTTGACATGTGATGTTATAAGTATATGTAGCCTATAGCGTTGCACAATATCTCATGAGGGAGCCTGTCTTGGATGAAACCTCTTTACTAACATAACACACTCCTTATAGTATGTTCTAATAGAGATGGAAGGCATCTAGATAGTTGCCACTTGTATTAGTATGTGGATGAGAGCTGAGCAGAAGTGTGGTCAAAGATAATAAAACCTTATGTGTGGTTGCATGACTATGAGTACTATCTCATTATACTTAAGAAATTGTTATTGCTTTATGCTTTGATTCATTTCATGATTATGGAATGTTGTTGACTATTGGACTGAATTTGACTTGTAGGTAAGACCTATAAGAAGAGGATGAAGAGACTTGTTCTGGAGGACAAGTGATGAAGTCAACAAATTGAAGATCCAGTTGATATTCAGTGCTCGAGAGGGAGCTGGACGATCAATTCTAGAGGGAGGTGGGTACTACAGTATGGAGCAGGAGGCTCCGTCGGATGCAGGAAGCAGTCATGTGTGGTGCTCAGTACGACTGAAGCTGAGTATGTGGCAACATGTGCAGTAATGTGGCTTCAGAAGTTGTTGTCTGGGTTATTTGGTCTCGGATTGGAGGCAACCTGCATTTGGTGTGACAACCAGAGTTGCATGAAGTTGTCAGAGAACCCGATGTTCCATGACAGGTCAAAGCATACCAAGATCGAATACTACTATATCAGGGATATGGTACAGAGGCGAGCAATGAGGCTCCAGTTCGTGATTTCCGAGGATTAGGTTGCAGACATGTTTACCAAGCCGCTGTCGAGGACAAAGTTCGAGTACTTCAGGGACAAACTTGGCGTGGTCCCTCTTCAGAGGGAGTGTTCTCATCCAACATGAAAAAGGGTTGGCACTGAGAACAAATGGAAAAATCTCATCCAACATGAAAAAGGGCTGGCA
>ML792923.1:257752-270063 GCA_009831015.1 Picea engelmannii
GATTAAGATTCATCTTCAGATCTTCTGTTGTATTGCTTTTACAAAATAAAGTTTGATTTATTTTTGTCCTTTACTGTTCTATCTAACTGAAAATTTAAAAGGACAGTATTTTTCTGGTTTACTTCCCTAATTCTAACAAGGACCAATAGATTTTAATTTATATTGTGGAGAATTATGATTGGTTATAGCATTAAGGACATCTTGTGATGATGATGATGATGATGATAACCATCCACTGAGACAAACTTTGTTCTATTAGAGCTTGAGAAAAAATGGTAAGAAATTAATTGTTTTGATTTAGAATTTTATTTCTATACTCGAAAAGATTGGAGAGAAGCTTTCCTAATCTCCATAGTTTTGATGAGTTAAGAGTTTATGGGTCATGTCCAGTTTGTTACTTTTGCTTGACTAGTATTTAGGAAGATGTCAGCCTACCCTATGTAGCCCATCCTTTCATTATAAAAAATTCTCTTGTACATCATGTAACGGTTTTTATATTAATATAAGTTATTTTTTAAATTTAAAAAATGAAATAGTGGAGAATAAACTACAATGACAACTACAAGGCCGACGTGTTGCGCAAACTTTCTAGCATACTAAAACATATTTAAGCATGATCTAATTTTGGTCAAAATGGCAAGAAACACAAAAACCAAGGATAAACATTAATAACGTCAAACTAAGTCACCATTTGCGATCAAATATAGTTATTTATCTATCCAATGTAGTCACAAAATCAGCCATCACACCTATCTCGATCTCGACTTCTCCCATGACTCCTATGACGATGTCGATCATGACTTCTTTCTCTGCCGTGGCTTCTATCCCTCTCGCTTCTTGAGTGTCTATCATGACTAGATTCCACCCTTTCATCCCTATGCCTCCTTTCCCGATCTCTATCACGATCTTTGTCGCGACTTTTTTCTTTATCATGACTCCTTTCCTTCCCCCAATTAGAATCACGTGAATCACCCTGCAAACACACATATAAGCATCATTAATAAAGATACACGATCATTTAGACATACTAGGCTAGGAGCATAATTCCCACTACTTGAGGAAAACAAATTTTCAAGAAACAAGATTCATAACCAATCGAACAAAAAGTGACAAAAATGACCATGTTGGATACATAGCACTACAAATTAAGGAAAACAAGTTCCAAAAGTTAGAGATGAATCCCTAAACCTGGGATGTCAATTTGTGTCTTGAAAATGATATAAATTTATGAAAAAAACACCTAAACAACAAAAAAGATAGAAAAAAAAGATGTGATGTACTGATAAAAACTAGCTTCTACCTTGCTTAAAATCTTTGCAAAGCAAAACTTTTAAATCATCAAAGCCAATAAACATTGTGATGATGCAAAAAAGAATGCTTAGTGAAGAAAAAAACACTAGCCCTTTATTCTAATAACCAAAGCTAACAATGGTGAACTATTTATGTACTCAAAGATATACTAATTAGGGCCCTAACCTGTGTTCTTTACATGGTTTGTCCTTTATTTATTGTGCATCAAAATAGGACAAGTTTAAGAGTTTGAGAATATATATCACATAACATGCAAAGCAGATTATGCATCGTCGATGAACAATTTATTGAAGTTCACAAGTGGTAGAAAAAGAATCAAATAGAACCAACACAAACCCTAATTATGCAATAAAGTGAGAAATAACCAACACTATGTTGAGATTTGGGTACCTTGGAAAGTGGTCCCCTTGTGTTTGTGAGTCTCTAAACACAAAGGGGGGGACTATTACCCTTAATACTTTACTTTATGTTCCAATTTCACATTGACTTAGGAGATTTAAGTCAAAAGTGAAATATGTCATTTAAGGCAAAAGTGACATTTAATTCATGTTGTGGGTGAGTTAAAGGACATGAGGCAAACTAAGGAAACTTGGGAAAATGGGTTTTCTAAGTGAGATTTTTGGGATAAATCTCACCCATTGATTAGACATGGCTAGATTGAATCTAGGCCATTGGTCTTTTAAGGTTTGGCCAAAGAGAGGCTAGAGGAGGGAAAAGGGTAAGGAGAGGCTCACTTGTCACTTGAGAGAGTTGAGTGAGGAGAGGAGGAGAAGCAAAACACTTGGACGCATTTCTTGAGGAGAGGAGGGCACGTGAGGTCAAGGGTTTGAGGAGAAGCCATTGTGAGGGTGCTAGCTTCCTTGGAGAGACTTTTATGGAGGTTGGGCGCTAGCTTGAGGAAGGTCGCATTCGCGCACAAGCTTGTGGAGGGGTACATCCAAAGGGAGGAGGCACATCAAGCTTGAGAGAGGGCGCATACTTGTGGAGGAGACTCACTTACTAGAGGAGAGGTGCACTCTAGAGCATGGAGGGCGCAAGGGTAAGGGAGGGCGCACACTTCTGTGGAGTTTTTGCTAGAGGAGGGGCGCACTAGAGCTTAGTGCGCACTAAGCCAAGGTGGGAGGCACACTTGTGAAGAAGGGTGCAAAGACCAAGGAAAAGGGCAAAGGAAAGGTTCAATTCAAAGGCAAGGGCAAAGGCAAGAGGCAAGGCAAAGGGCTAAAGGCTTAGCAAGAGAAGAAGGGTGCACCAAGGCAAAGGGCGCCTTTGTTCAAAGTGCTAGCAGGCACATGTACAAGGGACTCCAAAGCATCCAAGAGTGGTTGCTATTGTACCAGGTTCACTTGTATATGTTTTCCTTGTTGTAACTTTTGCTTTGAGATCTTCTATATACATCTATCTCCAAACTGGTTTTCCCCAAGGGGGTTTTATCCAGAATCATGTTGACCAAAAATACTTGTGTCCAAATTTCATGCATGCTTAGTATTTAAATCAGCAAAAGGAGCTTGTTAAGATCCTAGAGGAGTGCTATATATTTTGAGGTTTGCATGTGCTAACATTGTGTTACTAAAAACACTTGCAAGGGCACCTTAAAAGAGCATATAACCATCAGTTGAGGGTAGAATTCTTGGCAGAAGTAAACAGACCTGTTTGCTATCCTAAAACGCAGCAAAGGACAGATTTGCATAACCGAACCTAGAGCCCAACAAGAGGTCATAAGACAAGCCTATTGGGCAGCCCTCATAGTTCCTCAAAAATCTACACACTAGGGCAATGAAAAACATGAAGAGATATCACACAAGAGAAGCGCAACCCTAGAGAGAGGAAAGAACCCATGAACAACAACACCACAAGGAGAATGAACCCCAAGCACAAGAGAGAGAGAGAGAGCAATACTTGATAGGTGCCCATAGGCAATTCCTCTGATTAAAAGAATAAGTGAATCACTTGAATGAGAAATCTACAATAAGGTGAGAAATAACCTGCAGTAGGGCAGTGCAACACTTAAAGAGATATCATACAAGAGAAGAGCAACCCTAGGGAGAGAAAACAACCCAAGAACAAGTGCACTAGGGAGAAAAAGAAACCCAAGCCTGAGAGATAGTGCAATAGTAATACTTGATAAGGGCCCTTAGGCAATTCACTCTATTAGAAGAATGAATGAATCACTTGAATGAGAAATACAAATGAGAATGGGTGTACAAGTACCCAACTCAAAGGTAGGGTGCTTTCCTCAAAAAGGTTTTGAGCCTACATGTACAAGGTCGACCTTAGCCATACCTATAAATATAATAACGATACAACATAAGGTCAATCGTGGCCAAAAGCGAGATTACACCCCTATTTTCAACATCCTCCCTTGATCTAAACAAGGGGCCATGGAGAAAAGACATTACACACATCCCCCTTCAACATTCCCCCTAAATGCTATATCTCTCCCTCCAGTAACTAGCATGATCTTTGGCAACAATGACATTGCAACAGAGTGCCAATGGTGAATGAAGCTTCATTTCAGCAAGCATATCATCAACCATGGTGAGAAGTGCCTATGGTGGAGAATGCTTTTGATGATGCTATAATTTGCCTTTAAGTGCAAGAAAATCATCAGCATCTAAAAGTGTGTATATGGCCCACTATGGCATAGTGCTTAACTTTGTTGAAGGAAGAGGACTTGGCTCAAATGGATCGATCAAGAAGTTTTCTTCATTGTCATTTTAACGGCTCAGCTACTACAAGAGTACTAGAAAAAGCATTTAGTATAAGAGATGAGACTTACGCAAGATTGGCACAAAAGGAGTCATAAATAAGGTCCTTGTCATCTTCATATGTCTACCTAGTAAATGTAGGAAGAGTGCTTGAGGAAACACCCGTAGGGTTAAGAGGACCAAAATCATAATGTAAAGGAGAAAGATCCACTTAAATATGTTGGAATCCTCTGTAGGAGAATCATCTATAAGGAGAGGAAAAGATCTTAGTGGATTGTGAGTAGGAACTTTATCAAAGATAGTATCTCTGCATTCAATCACCTTGTGAGTGGAAGGATCGTATAAACGATGTGCCTTGGGAACATTGAAGCCCACCAAAATGTATCAATGATTTTTAGGTTCCAATTAATTTCGCTTTTCACTAGGAATATGGGCCCATGCACTGGATACAAAAAATCTATAATGCAAAACTAATGATTTGTTTCCATACCATTTCTCATATGGAGTGATACTTTGAAGAACAAGAGTAGATGTCTGATTGATTATGTATATTGCACAGACAACCCCTTCTCCCCAACATTTAACCTCCATTTGCTCGGGAGTGAAGCATTGATCGAGCAATCTCCATAATAGCTCTATTCTTTCGTTTACATACTCCATTTTGTTGTGTAGGGAACATTCCTCTACCAAGAGATGCCATGAAAATGAGAAATGTTTTGAATTCGTTGTCAGTATACTTGCCTCTACCATTGATCCTAATATACTTCATCCTTTTGTTGTTTTGATTTTCCACTAATGATTTGAATTTGAATTTCCTAAAAGCTTCATCCTTGGATTGAATGGTGTATATCCAAAGGAAGCGAGAAAAATCATCAATGAAGGTGAGGAAGTACTTAGCTCCCCGGAGTGAAATGAGTGTCCACAACCCACAAATATCACTATGAACCAACTCAAGATGCTAAAAAGTTTGCCTCGCTTTGTCCTTAAGAAAGGACTCTTGATGGTGTTTTCCCAACACACACCCTTCACATACATCTCTAATTGGTTCAATCTGTAGAATATCATCAACCACATGTAGATGACTCATATGTCACAAACACCCAAAGATTAATATGTCTATTCAACTACTCCAATCTGATGTGGAGAGTAGTGAACAGTCCTCTGCTAAGAGATGCCAAAGAAATGAGAAATGTTTAGAAATCATTGTCAATAAATTTGCCTCTGCCATTAGTGTTGATATGCTTAACCCTTTTGTTTCTTTGATTTTTCACTAATGATTTGAATTGTTTGAACTTCCAAAAAGCTTCATCCTTGGATTGAATGGAATATACCCAAAGGGAAGCAAGAAAAATCATCAATGAAGGTGAGAAAGTACTTAGCTTCCCCAAGAGAATGAGTAGCCACATGCCCACAAATACCACTATGAACCAACTCAAGAGGCTAAGAAACTTGCCTCACTTTGATTATAAGAAAAGACTCTTGATGGCGTTTCCCTAGCACACACTCTTCAAAGACACAACTCACTAGTTCAACCTATTGAAGATATTAGCCATGTGTAGACAACTCATATGTTCGTTCAAATACTCCATTATGTTGTAAAGTGTAAGGAACATAGCTCTGCCGAGAGATACCATGAGATATAAGATATGTTTTGAAATCATTGTCAGTATATTCACCTCCACCATCAATCCTAATAGACTTAATCCTTTTCTTTCTTTGATTTTCCACTAATGATTTGAATTCTTTGAATTTCCCAAAAGCCTCATCGTTGGATTAAAGGGGGTATATCCAAAGGTACTGAAAAAATCATTAATGAAAGTGGGGAAGTGACCAAAAGCCCACAAATATCACTATGAACCAACTAAAGACGTTGAAAAGCTTGCCTCGCTTTGTCTTTAGGAAAGGACTCTCGATTGTGTTTTCTCAACACACACCCTTCATAGAGACCACTAAGTGGTTCAATCTATGGAAGATCATCAACCATGAGTAGACGACTCATATATTGCAAAGATGTAAAAGACTCATATGTTCGTTCAGTGACTACAATATATTGTGGAGTGTAGGGAACAACACTATACCAAGAGACGCCATGAGAAATGAGAAATGTTTTGAAATCATTGTTGATATGTTTGCCTCTACCATCAATGCTTATACACTTAATCCTTTTCTTGCTTTGATTTTTCACTAATGATTTGAATTCTTTGAATTTCTCAAAAGCTTCATCCTTGGATTGAATGGTGTATATCCAAAGGAAGCAAGAAAATCATCAATGAAGTTGAGGAAGTACTTAAGCTTCCCCAAGAGAAAGAGTGGGCATAGCCCACAAATATCACTATGAACCAACTCAAGAGATGGAAATGCTTGCATCACTTTGTCCTTGGGAAATGACTCCTTATGGTGTTTTCTCAATGTATAACCTTCACAGAGACCACTAAGTGGTTCAATCTATGGAAGATCATCAACCATGTGCAAATGACTTGTGTCGCGAAAACCCAAAGTTTGTATGTCCCAAACATAGATGCCATAGCATGTTGGTGTCGTCCACATTGGATACCATAGCCATAAAACCTTTATGTTTCGAGGAAGAAGGGGTCTTCCCCAGCTTGTACATATTATCGGATTCATCACAATATCCTAAGGCAACCACATTAAAACCATCATTCATGTCCTTTACAAATTACAACACATTGATCTAGCCAAACTTCCACCTTTTTGTTGGTGTGTGATGGAGCATATAGAAATAAGATTCAATTCAACACCTAAAACATGAAGAACATCTCCAAACTTAGAGGTGTTGATGATCACATCACCATATCCTGAAACTAGTAAAGTTGAGTGATCACCTATGACCACTTTCTCTCCACTAAGTTGTTGTCAATAATTGGAGAGGAAGTGTTGATGCTTGGTCATATGCCTAATAGCTCCAACATCAACAATCCATTCCTATGAATAGGAAGACCAATAAGTGGAGTGCACAACCGGGTGTGTACAATGATACGATCTAGCAGTATTGTCAAGAAAACCCTGTATTGCAACTTGTTTGTTTTGCAAACTCTTCAATCTTTTGTAGACAAGAAATGCAAGATTTCAAGGTGCGCCCTTCTTTATGACAAAAAATGCATATAAGTTTTTTCTTCTTGGAGTTTGAGCTTTCCCCCATAGCCTTCTTAAACTCTTGCTTAGAAGGTGCAACGATAGCATTTGAATGAGCTTGATCTCGCAAGGGTAATTCTCCTATATTCCTTTATGTGTTTAGATGTGAGATAAGATTAAAGAAAACCTCCTCAAGAGAAGGGGTCTTGTAATTCTTCATAAATAGAGGAATAATATGATGGCAAAAGATTTGAACACTAGAGACAAATTATTCAAAACAATACTTACATATTTTGACTTCGATTTCACCTTTCCTCCTGATGTCATGATGTCAAACTTTAGGTTCTTAAACCCTACAATATACTCCTCAATATTGTCAAAGTCACCGATCTTGAGATTTGAAAGCTTAGTTTTGAGCCTGCTAACCTAAGTGAAATTCACTATTCCAAAGAATCTTGAAGGTATCTCGGATTTCCTTCGCACTTTTGTTGTCCTTGGTGTGATGAATCAAATCTACCTCAACATATAGAGTGAGTATCCCTAGGGTTTCATCCTTCTTCAAACTTATAAGGTCATTGTTGGCATCAGTGTCAAGAGGAAGGGGTTTGTCCATGTACAACCACAAACCCTTCCTCCAAAGAAAGGCAATCATTTGATATGCCCAAATTAGTCACATTTAATCCAAAAAACATCCACTTTGAGCCCATTAGGTTCCACAATAGCGCAAAGAAGAAGCCTTCATATGAATAAAAACGAAGCCTTTGAAAGTTCACCTGGATAGACCCAAGAGGGAAAGAAAAGCACCAACTTCTTTCAAAAGAAGAAAAAAAATATCTTTAGTGCACTATCTCTTATTGCATAACAAATGAAGGAAGAGTGCATTAGGATTGAAGGAGGGTTTCAACCCTAGAAAAAGAGATGATCCAAAAGCCCTACTTCCACAATTGCAAGGAAGCCCTAAGCAATGCCACTGGCCAAAAATCTTTGGATCAACAACTAAAATGAGTGAGTGAGATTTACACCAGGCTTTGATACCATATTGAAGTTCACAAGAGATAGAGAGAAAACTAAACGAAACCGACACAAACCTTGATTGTATAATAAAGTAAGAAATAATCAACACTAGGGAAACACAACACTTGAAGATATATCACAGAAGAGGACAGCAACCCTAGAGAGAGTAAACAACCTAAGAACAAGTGCACTAGCGAGAGAAACCCAAGCACAAGAGTGAGCACCATACTTGATATGTGCTCTTAGACAATTCACTTTGTTAGAAGAAGGAATGAATCATTTGAATGAGCATGGGTGTATAAATACTCAATTCAATGGTAGGGTGCTTTCCCAAATAGGGTTTTGAGCTTCATGTGCAAGGTCAACCTACAAATGTAATAATGATACAATATAATCTGAGTCGCGGCTGAATGTGAAGATTACACCCCTATTTTCAACACAATCAGCGTAGTACACATGATTGACAAACAAACAAAAAAACAATAGCAAATATAACTTTATATGACTTAAATTAAGAAGAACAATAATAAGACCTGGGTTAACATACAAAATTAGGGGTTACTTTTGATCCATTCAGAAACAAAAAATAAGAGTTGCTTCTTATCTATTCGTAAGAAAATGTTTCAATGTTAATAGGTGAAATTTTAGCAGAATCCTAATTAAAAATATTAATGGAGAAAGAATGGGAAAGGATTGAGAGATGTGCATCCCATGAGCAACTCGACCATTCTTAGAAACCATTGAGTGATAAAATGAAAATATAGGGACAAGTTACTAAGCCTACTGCATTTTCCAAAACTTACTTATAGATGTGTAAAAAGGAAGGCCGGAGACTTGAGCTATTTGATAGAATAATTAAGCCAAACTTTCACATTATCATAAACAAAAAACCAAAAGGTTTTAATTTGGAGTTTCAGTGCATGGAAACATGACATGCTTATGGAAAACAAATCCAATGTTATAGCCAGATAGATAAGTAGGTAGATAGCATGGCCAAAAAAATTCAAGACATATTACAAACCATGTCAACCCACAATGAAAGGTACATTTTTGCAATTGCCTCAAAAAGCAACCACATTCATGAACAACCATCAAAAAGCTATTAATTGGGTGCCAACCAACAAAAAGCCACCACAACTACCTAAGAATGGCTGGAAGAATCTTATTAATGCAACAAATGGAGCAGAGTAACAAAATTTCTTGCTTTTGAAAGAATGCACTGGACAGTGAACAAAAAAACCCTTTGCAAAATAGCCATTGTAAGAAAATAGAAAACAATCTAGCTTGGCACATTCCACAAAGAAGGAACAGAGTGTTGTGCATGGGGACACATCTCCTAAGAGTGTTTTGAAATTAATAAAAAATAATTTTATTTTCAACCACAAAAGAGAGATTTTAAACATTTAAAATGACCACCCAGATCAAGGAGAACTTTTAAGGAGTGGAATGGCTTATTTTAGGTAAATGTATTTTGCTCGAAAATGTTCTTTAGTAGAACACTTCACAGGAAGCATACCAAGGAAAATATCCCAAAGTATTAATATTTCTGTCATATTTTATGTAAAAATGGTAATCACTAAATAAATAAAATATTGACAAATTATTTAATAAATATAACTAATACTTTAGAG
Source organism: Picea engelmannii (assembly GCA_009831015.1). NCBI lineage: Eukaryota > Viridiplantae > Streptophyta > Pinopsida > Pinales > Pinaceae > Picea > Picea engelmannii. Next base: position 267,507 of record ML792923.1, read on the forward strand.
ATGAGTTTTACTATTTACGAATTGAATTGTTAAAAACACAAGTTACACGTAAAAATGGTAATCACTAAATAAATAAAATATTGACAAATTATTTAATAAATATAACTAATACTTTAGAGATGAGTTTTACTATTTACGAATTGAATTGTTAAAAACACAAGTTACACGAATCCACCAGATTTTTGAAAAATTGGGATCGGGATAAGATGGGGAAACGACAAGTAAAAAAAACTATACAAATATTTTAATAATTTAAAAAAAAAACAGGAGTTAAGAATCAAAACAGCATTAGAATACTAAGTTATAACTAATAGTCAAAACAGAGAGTTCTCATGCATATTACTATTAACCATCCATGGACTATAACTGATAATCTAATACCCATCATTGATAATTTTAAAAATCTGAAATCACGATGCCTCATACAAAAAGGATAATAAAAAAATGTATGTCTCATCAATGATCACTCTGTCAATATGATAGTGTACAGTAGGTTTAACTACATGTCCCAAAGTGGGTTTACATCCTCATCATCTTCATATTGCAACGCTACACGGATTTGAAGTCAGATCTGCCAGATTTTTTAGAAGTCGAGATCTGGATACACCAGGGAAACAACGAGTACAAAACAATATATAGATATTTTTATAATTTCAAATAAATAAATAAATGGTAATAATAAAAAGAGTTAAGAATCACCCGGATGGGGTGCCACCTGGTCAGGGTCCGAGGACACTTGGAACCGGGCAGGCAGGGGAGTTCTTAACCCCGGCCGCCAGCCCAAGGATATTAACTCCCCCATGGCTCACACCATGAGAGGAGTAATGGTAGTGCGCCTGGCTGGAATGGTTGGGTTAATGGACACGCGAGCCGGCTAGAACAGGCGTACCAGGATCGAGCTGGTCGTCAACTCGGCTTCAATGGAGGTTGAGGCTGTCAACTCAGGCTTTAATGGCGTCAAGCGGTCTAAACAGGCTCTCGCCCTGGTGTTCTATTCCATTTCTCATCTGCCCTGGTGCACTCTTCTTGTCCAGCTCTTCAGCTCTCCCAGATTTTCCAGAATTACCGCTCTCTGTAACACTTCTTTGTGCACCAGGGACCTCTTACCCGGTTTTGACACCCTCCATTTGCCTTTCGCTCTCAGTGACCTCAAGCACCCTCTCAGCACCTTTGTTTCCCCCCACCCCCCTCAGCACCCTCCATCAGCCTCCATTCCTGCAACCCTCCACCTCCACGCTCCCTCTAGCATGCCTCAGGAGAGGGGTAAATCCAGGAGGGGTGCTAGTTATTACAGCACCCTCTCCCAAGCCATAGACTCACCCCTTCACAGCGAGCTCTCATTGCTCATTTTGCGAGCGCTAGGCACTCCTCCCAGAGGACGCAGGAGGCCTTCAGTCAACTCCTCTCCAGTTCCACGGCGTCATCTCTGTCAAAGTGGAAGCGTCCTCCTCTAACGCTCACTTCCCTTTTTCCATCCCTCCTCCGCTCCCTAGCCTGAGCTTGGTAAAAGAGGAAGCGCCACCTTCGGGCGCGCACCCTCCTCTAGCCACCAATCTCCTGGCCCCCCCAATTGTCAATCCTAGTGACCACTACTACGAAGACGGCAGTTGCAAGGTGGAGGAGGAAATCCCCCCAAGCTGGCAATTGGAGGACAACACAGTGGCAGCCAACGAAATCATCGCAGAGGTAGTTGGTCAGGAAGAGGAGGAGGAGCAGCCTCAGCATTTCGCCAACCGCCTAGTGGAGGAGCACCTTCTGCTCCTATTCGAAATTCGGCAGAGACAGGATGACCAGATGCATTCCCAGAGCATCCTTGGTCAAAGGATGGACATCTTGTTCGACGCCTTAACGGATGCTTTTGCGCGTACCAGATGTCCTACATGCGGACAGCAGTTCACCCCGGCTTACACAATTCATGGACAACCCAGCTCAGCTAAGGATTGAAGTCTCCAGGTTTTGGTTTTTTGCTTATTCTAGTTGCAGGAGTGATGGTCTAGCTCACCACAGCAACAGGATAGATGATCATGTAGTTTTTTCTTATTATGTTTATGTAGTTAGGATTATAGTAGCTCCGTCTACAGCTAGTCCTAGAGATAGGTTGCAAAAAATGGTTCAAACTTTTTGGTCCATGCAGAAAGAGCATTTTTTTGTGTAAACATTTTTGCTACAGTAGTGCTAGGACTCGGGACGATGTGTCAATCTCTGAACATCATGATGCCACCTATTTTGGTTTCCCATTTGTGGCGGAACAGGTGGCTCATATTTGCCATTGTACAACACACATGTCATTAATATAAGGTACCACTTTTTATTCACAAAAAAAATAAAAATAAAAAGAGTTAAGAATCAAAACCATTCAGGAATCACGACGTTAGACATTAAGTTATAACCATAACCAAAAAATAGAGTTCTCATGCATATTATTATTAAACTATAATAGACTGTAATTGATAATCCAATAACCATCATTGACAATTTATAAATCTGAAATCATGATGACTCGTACAAAAAGGATAAAACAAAAATGAGTGTCTTATCAATGATCACTCTATTAATA
>ML792923.1:273070-291519 GCA_009831015.1 Picea engelmannii
CAACTAGTCTAGATGGCAATGGGGGAACTTTCCCTTAATATGTGTCATATTAGCAATATCTCGCAAAGCTACGTAGAATTGAAGTTTTGTCGAACTCAACCCTGGTCCAAGTTTTTCATTTACATTATCTAGACCAAGACATGCCATCACCCATGTATCATTGTGCCCAATGAGATGGCATTTCACCCTAGGATATAAGCCATTTTGAACCTTCTCGCAATTGTTGCATTTCCATTGGTATGAACCAACCCCAAGATTTTTTTTAAGGATTTCCTCAAGCTACCATAATGGAGATCTTGGGTCTTTCATGAGAGAAGATTATAATGGTATACTTTATTCTAATTTGGCTATGATGGTGTCATGTCTATTATTCTTTTCAAGGAATTTCAAATTGTTTTAAGTAAGAAAATTTTAAAAAACACCATGTAGTGAATTTATAAAATTATAAACAAGCAACTTTGTCTCCTATCAGCTACAAAATTTGTATGTGATTTGTTAAACGTGTTTATGTAGTTATGATTGTTGGAAATATTGTTGTCATTGATGTCAAAGACAGGGGGAGCCTACAGATGTCCACGATAAATATTACAAGCCTGCAGATGTCGAAGACAAAGATTGCAAGATGGGGGTTGTTGAAAGTATCACTTTTGGATTTTTGATGGTCAATTTGGATACCCTATCTTTGAAGGGCATTTTTACCCTACATACCTAGCTCAAATGGGAGCACAAGTTATATGGTTGGAAAGATTATTCCGAGACCTTTTCAACAGTATATGGCATTCCCTCTAACTCCCTAGGAGTGAAGAGATATGAATTTTTCTGTCCGACAACACAGCCAGAAAATTGAGGTCCACTTAGCTAGTCTTTATAGGTCGACCCTGAAAGTGGGGATAGAAATATTATAAACACAAGATAGATTTTGCATTTGTAGAGCAACCAAGCAAGAGATCAAGTCTGAGGTGCGCAGAAGTGATCCGGGGTGCGCTAAAGGTGTTGGAACTTGGGGCGTCTTTTTGGGATCTAAAGGTGTGCAAGAGAAGTCTAAGGGATTTTCTTGGAGTCTTTCTTCTTCTCAAAGTGCGCTATGAAGGACTAAAGGTCTGTGATGTTGTCATGTGCATTGTTTTGAGGTTGTGATGTTGTTGTCAGTGGATGTTGTTGTCAATGATTACATTCTGGGAATAATGTTATGAGGCTTGCTAAGGTTTGAAGGATTGTCTATGGAATGAAGCATGCAGGTGAAGTCAGAAGTACTTTGTGCATGAAGATCTTGGATTCATGTCTACACATATCTTATTGAGTTGGTGATTAGTTGAGGAGATCGGTGTCTCCAGTAGGATAGTGTCTACATCTTATTGAGTTGGTGCTCTGTTGAGGAGATTGGTGTCTCTAGTAGGTTGGTATCTACATCTTGTTGAGTTGGTACTCAGTTTAAGGAGATTGGTGTCTCCAGTAGGTTGGTGCTTACAATCTTTGTAATGGTAGGTTGGTTCCTACATGAATTCATAAAGATAAGTTACATGGTTTTCTACTGATTGGGTTTCCATATTAAACTCTATACATTGTGATTTGAGTTTATATGTGACTATTGTTTCCTAGCTAATCAATGATTGATGAATGGTTAAATAAAGTAAAAAGTATCTTATACTAATCCACCCCCCCTCTCAGTATAAGCATGAGTTCAACAATTGGTATCAGAGCAAGTTCCTTCAGAAACAGTCTAACCACTGGAAGATAGATCCCAGGAGCACACATGGCTAGTCAAGAAGGTTTCTTCACAAACAAGGGTCCATTGTTTGACGGAACAAACTATGCATTCTGGAGTATAAGGATGCGGACTTATCTAATGGCTCTTGGGTTTGATATTTGGCAATCAGTCGTGAATGGTTATACAGCCCCAACAACTCCAACAACAGATGCGGCTAGGAAGAAGCCTAGTGAACATAATGCAAAAGCCATGAATGCTATAATGAGTGGTCTATCAGAATTAGAATTTGTCAAGGTGATGCATTGTAAATCGGCAAAAGATATTTGGGACAAACTTCAAAACATCTATGAAGGCAATGACAAGGTGAAGAAGGCAAAGCTCCAAACTCATAGAAGACAGTTCGAGAGTTTGAAAATGAAAGACGAAGAAAATGTTGCAGCCTATTTTCTTCGAGTGGATGAAATTGTCAAGACCATCAGAGGACTTGGTGAGGAGGTTGAAGAATCAATGATTGTGCAAAAGGTGCTAAGGTCTATCCACTTAAGATTTGATGCCAAGATCTATTCCATTGAAGAAATGAAAGATCTGGAGAAACTAACGATGGATGAGCTGCATGGGATTCTCACTACATATGAGATGAGGACAGAAAAAGAAAAAACAAAACAGAAGGAAGCAGCTTTCAAAGCATCAAAGAGGACAAAAGGACACAAATTCTGGGATTGTTCCAGTCATGAATCAAATAAAGAAAAAGCACAATTTGTGAGAAAGCTAAAAAGAGGATCTGGCAAATACAAAGGTAAGCTACCCTTCAAGTGTTTTGATTGTGGTAGAGTAGTGTTAGAATTTAAGGGCAAAAGGTAGACTTAACTAAAACAGAAATGTTTTATACATTTCCATTCATCTACTACTGTAATTCAAGATCAGCAAAGCATTTAAAATTTCTGATGCATAATCTAATAGCATAAAACATAACATTTACCTGAGTATTACTTTAGTTGAAACAAAGAACAAAATTACCTGATATGTTGTTGTTACCTTCCTTGATGTATGCTCAAAAAAAGCTTAAAGGATCATGGATCAAAACCTCAAGGTAGATCTCATCATGATCATGTGGATAGTGCCAAGAAGAACCTTTTTAAACAAGTTAGCAAGCTGAGAATCTAGGGAACACGCCACTGTCAAGTAATAGGGCTGAAAGCAAAACAACTTCGTTCAACCTAGGGCTGAAAAGAAAAACCCCAAACAGCCTTAACACTTTCAGCGCACAAAAAACTGCTTTAAAATATCAGTAGTTCTAGAACAACCCCAAGTCCAGTTCATAATAGTACTAGGCTGCTAGCATACAAGGTGAGGCAGCACACAAAGGGCAACAAATCATCTAGACAGCAAGGCGGCATCAGCAAGACATCTAGACAGCAAGGCAGCACCAGCAAAACACCTAGACAACAAGGCGGCACCAGCAAAAGGAACCAGAACATCAATCAGCAATAAAAAAAGAACTCTACAGTTGGCTGGGAGAGACCCTTAAGGTCAGTGGCAGGCTTAAACAAGCAAGGCTGGAGAGGGTAAGCCCATTGTAGTTGTAGCAGACCAGAAACACACCAAGGAGGACCTAGAGACCTGTCCAGAAGAGCTGCAGTCACTTAATAACCTGATCCAGAAGAGCCACAGAAATACCTTAGTCCAAAACTCGGCTAAGAGAGTGTGTGAGTGAATGAGGCAAGTGAGGGATAGAACACTCTTTTATAGTTTTAGGTAGGTAGGGTTAGGGATAAACATGTTAGCTTACTTGCCATAACTCTAGGGTTAGGTTTAATACCTAACAATTAAACAAATAATATTTTAACATTTAAAATATTAAATGACAAGTCAAAAGTCAACAAGGAAATAAGACAAGTCAAAGAAAGGGGTTTCAAAATAAAAGCGGCAAGCTTTTCTTTTAGGAAGGAACCAATACGTCATCAACAAATAGGGGGGTCATAACTCAAGTAAGGGGGTTTCATTAATAAACAATAAGACAAAGTCACGGGTTAAGTTCTTCTTTAATGGCAGATTTGTCCACATGAGTCTCATGATATAACTTATAAGCTTTTATCATCCCAGCATATGAGGAGGGTCAATGATGTGATCATGCCCTTCTTCTTAACTGCTCCTAGGTCACATGGACCATCCCAGGAGAGAAGAAGGTCACACATCATCTTGTCTTGGTACTTAACCATTGTCTTGGTACTTAACCAAGTAACTGCCTTGTCCCAGACCAGGATACCCCAGAACACATCTGGGGGCCCTAGATCACAACTAGGGTCTTATCCACCAAGGTACACAACCAAGGATCAATCCAAGCACTGAGCAAGGATTCCCTAGAACACAACCAGAGGCCCTAGAGCATATCTAGGGACTTATACCATCAAACTGCTCGGTCCTTGACCAAGAATCCCAGCAATACATTGGGGGCCCAACTAGGGTCTTTTGTCATGGCTCTAACTACTTGGTCCCCTACCAAGAACCCCAAGAGTGTACTAGGGGCCCTAGATCATAGCTAGGGTCTTTGCCATCCTCCCGAAGAATGGCTCTTGCAGCTGCATTAATTTTAACAAGTAAGACATTTTGTTGCTAAATGTCCATATAAAAAAAGGGAAGGCAGTGATGATGAGGACAATAATGTCAAAGAAGAACATAACAATAGAAGCAAACCTTATAGACACAAAAGAGGAAAATATACTAAGATGATGATTTTTTACTCTAGAAAGGACAATAGCTCATTTGAAGAAAGTGATGGATATGTTTCTGATATTGACAAAGAAGAATTCCTCTTCATGGCTATGGATAAAAAGTCTACTAATAAAAAAAGTGAAGACAATAAGAAAGAAAAATCAGAAAAAGAAGAAGAAGACATTGATGGGGAAGTGAATCATGAAGCAAAACGCATTAGTGCCTTAGAAGAAATAGACAAACTCATGGAATATAATAGAAAGCAGAAAGAGCAATTGCATAAATATGAAGAGGAGGATCATGATCTTAAAGAAATAGAGAAGACAGTTATCATCCTGAAGACTCAACTAGAAGAGGCAAAAAGGATAGAAGAAGTGGTGAGAAGCCAGTTGAAAGAAAAGAAAAAAAATTGCAAGAAGCTGGAAGCTTAAATAGTTTCCTTAAGAAAGGAACTAGAGAAATCAACTGATCAATTAAATAGAAGCTTGAAGTTTGGAAAAAGTACTAAAATCTTAGATAATATTCTCCGTTGTCAAAGGTCACTATTCATCAAGACAGGTCTTGGCTACGACGAAAAACAAAAAGACCCCCAAGGGAGATGTAGGCACTAAGGTCACAAAGATATCAGAAAAGGAAAATGAAGAAAAACCTAAAAGCTATGCCAATATTGATTCTTCCCAACAGGAATTTGATTCTTCCTACAAAAATGAGTTCAGAAGAGTTGTTCTACCAAGAAGACCTTTCACAAACCAGTACCAAAATATCTTTCTTGGCTATTGTTTTTCTTGCAGTAATCTTGGTCATAAAGCAATAGATTGTAGGAAGTGATCATGTGAGGGATATAAACAGAGGTTCTTATAAAACAACAAAGAATGATTATGTGAGCAACAAAACTAGAAGTTCTCATGGATTTGTTGATAGAAACTACAATTCATTTGCTCACCTAATTGATTACAATATTGAATGTTATAAGTGCAATAACTATGGGCACATAGCACTTGACTGTAGAAGCAGCAGAATAAAGAAGGAAGAAGATATTCTTGCCAAACATAAAGAAGAATACACCAAGGTATGGAAAAGGAAGCAAGAGGAATCAAAGAAGAAAGAATGTGGACTTGCACTTTATGCTCAAAATGAAGGGAACCAATGGTACATTGACAATGGATGCTCAAAACACATGACAGGGGACCAGACCAAGTTTCTCACCTTGAAGGAAGAAAAAGGAGGCATGGTTACTTTTGGAGATAATGGCTCTGCAAGGATAGTTGGAAAAGGCACTGTTAGTCTTGATCACGGAAAGACTAAGACACAGAATGCCATGTATGTTGAAGGGTTAAAGCACAATCTTCTAAGTGTCGGTCAAATGTGTGATCAAGGCTACAACCTCACATTTCATTCTAAAGGGTGTGAGATAAGGAAAGTAGCTTCAGGAAGATCAGTGGCAAATGCAAATAGAACCTCAAGCGATGTATACAGACTTGATGAAGTCAAAGAAGAAAAATGTTGTATGGAACAGAAACTAGGAGTGATATCCCTCTCATCTCGTTAGTAAAGGGAAGCACAAGCTCAGGGGGAGCAGCTCTTTGCCATTGATGTCAAAGGGGGAGAAGTTGCAAACAGAGGAAGAATTGCAGACACAAGGAGAGTTGCAGACAAGGGGAGTATTACAAAATTGACAAAGGGTCGCCATCAATGACAAAGGGGGAGATTGTTGGAAATATTGTTGTCATTGATGTCAAAGACAGGGGGAGCCTACAAATGTCCAAGATAAATATTACAAGCCTACAGATGTCCAAGACAAAGATTGCAAGATGGAGATTGTTGAAAGTATTACTTTTGGATTTTTGATAGTCAGTTTGGATACCCTGTCTTTGAAGGCATTTTACCTTACATACCTAGCTCAAATGGGAGCACGAGTTATATAGTTGGAAAGATTATTTTGAGACCTTTCCAATGGTATATGGCATTCCTTCTAACTCCCTAGGAATGAGGAGATATGAATTTTTCCGCCCAACAACCCAGCTAGAAAATTGAGGTTGGCCTAGCTAGTCCTTATAGGTCGACCCTGAAAGTGGGGACAGAATTACTATAAATACAAGATAGATTTTCGCATTTGTATAGCAACCATGCAAGAGACCAAGTTTGAGGTGCGCAGAAGTGATCTGAGGTGCGCTAAAGGTGTTGGGATGCCTTTTAGGGATCTAAAGGTGTGCAAGAGAAGTCTAAGTGATTTTCTTGGGGTCTTTCTTGTTATCAAGGTGCACTATGAAGGACTGAAGGTTTGTGATTATGTCGTGTGCACTGTTTTGAGGTTGTGTTGTTGTCGTCAATGGATGTTGTCGTCAGTGGATGTCGTCGTCGGTGATTACATTCTGGGAATGATGTTATGAGACTTGCTAGGGTTTGAAGGATTGTCTATGGAATAAAGCATGCAGGTGAAATCGAAAGTACTCTGTTCATGAAAATCTTGAATTGGTGTCTACACATATCTTATTGAGTTGGTGCTCAGTTGAGGAGATTGGTGTCTACACATATCTTACTGAGTTGGTGCTCAGTTGAGGAGATTGGTGTCTCCATTAGGTTGGTGCCTACATCTTATTAAGTTAGGGCTCAGTTGAGGAGATTGGTGTCTCCAATAGGTTGGTGCCTACATCTTGTTGAGTTGGTGCTCAATTTAAGGAGATTGGTGTCTCCATTAGGTCGGTGCCTACAATCTTTGTAACAGTAGGTTGGTTCCTACATGAATTCATAAAGATAAGTTTTATGGTTTTCTCCCAATTGGGTTTCCATATTAAACTATGTGCATTGTGATTTGAGTTTATATGTGATTATTGTTTACGAGTTAAACAATGATTGATGAATGCTTGAATAAAGTAAAAAGTATCTTATACTGATTCAACCCCCCCCCTCAGTATAAGCATAAATTCAAGAGCGACTCCCTAGAAACCCATTTCAAAGTTGAATAGAACTCAAACCCAAACCAAGATTCACAACTGCACCTACATGTTTGAACCCTAGCAAATGGATTTTTTTGTTAAGAATCAACTTTCAAACACATGGATATGATAAGATAAGACAAGATAATTTTAAAACTGTCCAACGAATGACCAAAAAAGTTGGTCAATGGGATTGAGGAGTACATCCAACAAAAGCACAATGTGGGAGCGCGAAAGCATCTCCTAGAGCAAACGTCGAAAATGAAGTACAAAGGTACAAAATGAAGTGATGAAAACTAGGAGCAAGGCATCAGTACTAAGCCAAGAAGAGATGTCCAAGGCAGTTGGCATTGGCAAGCAAGTGCAAAAGGGGGAGCCAAGGGAAGGTGTCCTCCTATGAGTCATCAATCACTATGAAATGGAAAATACAACATCAAATGATATCTCATGGGGAACGACCAAGGCTAATAGGGGCTCGTTGTATGATCCTAGAGGGAGCATAGGCACGAGGAAGTTTAACTCTCCTAGCATCCAAGGCCATGAGGAAGAAACTCTGAATGGAAACCTAGCTACTCAACAGGACTGGTATGGTAGTGTGTTGAGTGGGGGCCCCAACCCTATGGCCTTCATGATCCTATCTCTCTACTAAATTGTTAGGGAACAACAACTCCTCATAGGGCCCCAAATAGAGAGGCAAACCCCCAAGCGAGGGGGCAGGGGGGGTGGAAAAGAAGAAATCTAAGGCCTAACCTCGTATTTGAAGTATAATGGGGCTTTGTCTATCGCTTTTTATAGTCCCAACCAAACAGGACAACAAGGAAGTAAGAGATGATACTCTTGAGGATCTCCGACCTGTGTGAGGTACCTAGAGATTGAGATCTATGCATGAGCAGTTCTCTCGTGAAGAGAGAAAGGCATCGCTAATCAGGGTACCAAAAATAAGTGTAGAGAGAAAACTACGAATCTCGAAACAAGCAATGGTACCTCCCCCTAATCTCATAGTAAATTGGGTGTCGAAAAAAGAGATGCTCCTTTGTCTCAATCTCCTACAAGTGGGAAAGTTGGAAAACCATGTCCAACCTCAAGATGTAATGATCAGTCTTGACCTAGGGCCTGTGAGAACCCTTGCAAAACTAACCAAGAGGAATCGAGTATGAATCCAATCACTAGTATTTGCAATGACAACAATCAAATAATGAGGTCATCCTCCACTCTAGGAAGTGATCTAAGTAGAAAGTCATCTTCAAACCTAGCCCTAAGGAGGGACAACCCATGTAACATAAATTAACTACATGTAGATTATCATCTCTGAGTATCTTGTTCATGTTGAAATTTTGGTATGCTCGTTTAACCATAGACAATGTCACATCATTGTCACCCAACCATAGTCATTCACATATGCCACCCCCAAGCACATTAACCTTTGCTTAGAATAATTCCGACAAGTCTACACTAGAACCAACAAATAAACCCTAGCTGCTAACTATAGCAACAACTCAAGACAAGTAGAGCACTCCTTCTCCAAGGGTAGCTCACAAGAGAGATAGTCTCCATATCCATAGAACAAGTACCATACACAACTACAACAGTTGCAGCTGCGCTACTCGCGCCATACTTAGCAAGAGTATCACCAAGAGTATCACCAAGAATATCACCAAGAGTTTCACCAAGAACCACCAAGAAAATCACCAAGAGAATCACCAAGAAAGAGACCGAGACCAAGACCAAGAGATGACCATGTGCCCTTATTCCTCCTTGCAGCTCTCCACAAGACTTCCGCACTTTCTGGCTCACCAAATGAGCTAAAACGTCCTGCATTTATATTAATCTGTCCAATGACTTTTCTGGCTAGGCCGACCTGACTTTCTGGTAATTATATTTTTTGTTTATCTTTTTCCTGTGGAGCTGACTTGTATTTTTGGAAGATAATAATCTAATATTATTATTCTACTAGGTCGACTTGTCTTCTAGGGTTTCCACACATCTGTTTAACGGTTCGCTTGCTTCCGGAATATTCTATTATAAATCAAAGGTTACACGTGGAGGTTAATACCTCCCATATCTACCAAAACATCAACACTCCCTCTTAGCTAGGGAGGTATTAACTAAGATGTTCTTCATGTAGTGGTCTCAAACACATCCATCCATCTCACATGGCATGGGCAAAACTCACATTGTCTTGCAGACCAGTCTACAGTTAGCATTACCATATCAACACAGGATATCCATAGTGAAACATGACTTCACCCCATGTATCCAAGGTCTGTGGGTAGCTCTCAATAGCTACAACATGTCCCCAGGACATCCACTACCCTGCAATGCATCAGTACCTGATCATGTGCACCCTCGGTCTCAGTGCCAACCCTTTTTCATGCTGGATGAGATCCACCTGTCTTAGTGCCAGCCCTTTTTCATGTTGGATGAGATCCACAAGACTCAGTGCCAGCCTTTTTTCATGCTAGATGATATTTTACATGTTTTCTCAGTGCCAGCCCTTTTTCATGCTGGATGAGACCCATCAGACTCAATGCCAGCCCTTTTTCATGTTGGATGAGATTTTTCCATTTGTTCTCAGTGCCAACCCTTTTTCATGTTGGATGAGAACACTCCCTCTGAAGAGGGACCACGCCAAGTTTGTCCCTGAAGTACTCGAACTTTGTCCTCGACAGCGGCTTGGTAAACATGTCTGCAACCTAATCCTCGGAAATCACGAACTGGAGCCTCATTGCTCGCCTCTGTACCATATCCCTGATATAGTAGTATTCGATCTTGGTATGCTTTGACCTGTCATGGAACATCGGGTTCTCTGACAACTTCATGCAACTCTGGTTGTCACACCAAATGCAGGTTGCCTCCAATCCGAGACCAAATAACCCAGACAACAACTTCTGAAGCCACATTACTGCACATGTTGCCACATACTCAGCTTCAGTCGTACTGAGCACCACACATGACTGCTTCCTGCATCCGACGGAGCCTCCTGCTCCATACTGTAGTACCCACCTCCCTCTAGAATTGATCGTCCAGCTCCCTCTCGAGCACTGAATATCAACTGGATCTTCAATTTGTTGACTTCATCACTTGTCCTCCAGAACAAGTCTCTTCATCCTCTTCTTATAGGTCTTACCTACAAGTCAAATTCAGTCCAATAGTCAACAACATTCCATAATCATGAAATGAATCAAAGCATAAAGCAATAACAATTTCTTAAGTATAATGAGATAGTACTCATAGTCATGCAACCACACATAAGGTTTTATTATCTTTGACCACACTTCTGCTCAGCTCTCATCCACATACTAATACAAGTGGCAACTATCTAGATGCCTTCCATCTCTATTAGAACATACTATAAGGAGTGTGTTATGTTAGTAAAGAGGTTTCATCCAAGACAGGCTCCCTCATGAGATATTGTGCAACGCTATAGGCTACATATACTTATAACATCACATGTCAAACATGAGCCTACTGCTTAAAAGAAAATTGAGTCACATCATAAATAAAACATATGACAATGAAGAATCAATCATAGTAAGGGACATAGGGTCCTCCCTCTTAATCTCGACAATCTTGTATGATCATGTTCTGGAGATGTACTGCTCCTAGAGACTTCATGTCTCTGAGCATCACATCATACACAATTATGTCGAAAGGTCTTTATGTCTTCTTCATTGTATGGGCCAACTAGCTCCCTCTGAGCTTTGACTCGTTCAGAGTTGGTACTTGGTGGGGCCGCCTGCCTCACCACTGGTGGAGTCATCTGCTCCTCATGATATGGCTCGTCAATACTATATGGCTTTGCATCCTGCAAAATGTCACGGGACCATGCTGGTCTCTTCCCTGTTACTGTAATGAATCTAGGTAAGCCCTTCTGGCTCTACTAACTCTTCCTGATGATCAGAAGAGTGATCAACTGCACTAAAGGAATTTGATTGGTCATCTTGGGAGCCTTATGCTCCTCACAATCAATCTCCATATGAGATACTTTGTATCTCGCAACAGTACCCTTCTTCGTTTTCTTCTTCTTTGGTACATGGATGTATACGGTCGTGTATACAACTTCTTATCTAGATAGTTTGCTCCATGTCTCAAACTAGAGACCATCTAATATATTGTCTCCTGCAACCATCACTATAGCTTCCCTTAGAGTTATCACCCGTGACCTGTCCGAAACAAGGACAATAAAGGGGAAAACAACGGACAAGAATAATACTCTTATAATAATAAAAACAAAAATGAGAACAATAATCACAGTAGCTTCTTCACAAATCTCTTGCTTGTGACCTTCTTGGAACAAGAGAAAAAATAATAAAAAAATACAATAATAGGAACAACACTCTTTTAGTGGTGGTTGAAATGAGGGAAAGAGAGAAGTGCGCGCTGTTGGATCGTTGGCGAGAGAGTGAAGACGACGATGGTAGTCCGACTGATCCCCTACCGAGGACTTAGAATTCTGAAGCCTCAAGGAGCAATGTCATTCCTGTCGGGAGGCGGAGATGGTTGCAACGATCATCTCGATTCCAGCTCTTTGTCCACTGAATGTAAAGCTACAGGATGATCGCTTTGTCGAAGGGTTTTGATCGCGGGATCTTCATCCCTCGCTCTGTTATAGGAATCGAGTTAAGAGTGACATTGTAGGCCGCATATTCCATCGAAGATCGAGGCTTCATTCTGTACATCGCACTGCAGCTTGCTCCGAGACTGCTGCAGGCTTTCCCCTTTTTGTAAAGACCATCGTCGGTTCTTCTCTCTGCTTGCATGCTCAGGATTCAGACTTCGTTTTTTAGCTCTAAGCCCAGATCCACTAGGCTACAGGTATTCCGCCTTGCTTTCAACAACTAATCTTTGAAGGAAGGCAACTTGTGGATGGCTCTCTGCTGCAAGGTTATGGGAATTTAAAGAATGCAACCATTTCTCTCGTTTCTCGCCTGCGTGGAGGAGCGCCATCCTCCACTCATCCAAGCTCTTACAAGCACATCGTGAAAACAAGGATTTACGCTCCTTTGAGGTCCAAGGCTGAAACTTCCGGAGCAAACAAGCTTTTTGGCTCTGCCTTCATAGTGGAGCAGTCCGCAGAACCTCCAACAGCAGTGGTCGAAGATCCCCATGTCTATGGCTCTGCATATATCTACCATAAAAAATCCCTCATCTGTCGTTTCAACGGACTATGGCCCTCGGCTTTTGCGCTAAGAGAATGGGTAAAGAAGACCTGGTCGCCAGGTCATGAGTTGTTCTTTTGCTCCAAAGGGTTCTTCATTGTTAACTTTTCCACAAAGGCAGACTGCCAACACATGCTAGAGCAAGGTCCATGGTTCTGGGGCAGATCTGGTCTTTCCATGCAGAGATGGTTCCATGATTTAAACCCGCTGACTATGACTGCTATGACTACACCGATCTGGGTAAGACTCCCCAATTTACCTTTGCATTTTTATACTCAAGCTTTTTTACCTACCTTGGGCAATGTGTTGGGTAGGTTTATCAAGATTGACACAGACCGATTAATGAATGGCTTCGTCACCTTTGCTAGCATATACGTTGAAAATAGGATTCTTATAGATTGGACTGAGGATGATCCTTACACGCAGCTGGTCGATTATGAGAACATTACCTTCAGGTGTTGCTCCTGTCAGTAAACAGGGCACCTTCAGGCAACTTGTCCTTTATCCCCAACCCCATCCTCATCCCCTGGAGCACAAAAAAGGGCTAATGGTTTGCAAGACCCTAAAAATCGCAAAAGTCACTCGAACTCTTCATCTGACAACAAGCAGCATCACAAAGACGCCCCAACTCCTCCACCTTCTACAACACCATCGCAGTCTCCAACAAATGCGCAGCAGCCAACCACAGACCCAAAACACCAGCCTTTGGTTTCAACACAACATCCTGAAGCTTCAGAAATTTTGACTCTGATTCCTATAGTTCAGCCTTTGCACACTCTCCTCGAAAAGGATGAATTCAATGACATAATCATGGCCACAGCCCTGCTCTCAAGGACTCAGAAACATCCCCATGAATCGGATAATTCAGACAGTGACAAGGAAGCACCCTTAAGCTTCTGCAACTCAAGATTCTGGCATTTTCTCAGATAATCTGACTTTGGTGGCGAAGGCTGTTGAGCCTATCAGTTCCTCTGTTGGATTGATGTTCGTAAGAAAAAAGGAAGAAAGGATCCTCTCCGACCAACACAATGACCCAACCCTTTCTCCTTATCTTGTAATGTTTCATCTTGTTATGCCCATGCACTACTGACTGCTCTCTTTTAGCATAGGTTAATCTCTAGTGCTCCCATGTTCTCTTTCTGGGGGGTCTTTTGCTATCAGCAAGTCTATGTATCAATTTGTACTTTTTTCCTTGGTTGAATAGAAGGATTCTCATCTAGTTTATTTACCAAAAAAAAAAATACCACTCTTCTAGTGTTGTGATCAATCATTCTTCCATGGTAAACTCCATGGAATTTATAAAATAACCAAGATGACCTGCCCGAAAGCAAAACAAGAAGTATCTCCTAGAGGAGATGTTAGTTCATCTTGCAAACAAGTACAATAAGCATTTATATCAATAGTACTTACATGCTGCCAAGTATTCATTGTAACTAGTAGTAATAGAACCTTTCAAGGACTGTTGTCACAACTAGCACTGTAGCAATTATCAAACTTGATATGTACAAATTGGAAACTTATTAATTTAATCAATCAAACCTGGAATACGTTGTTCCTTTGAATGTGTTGGATCTAAGATCCCTCTGGATCTACAATTGTAAGAGATCCCTTCTCCTACAATCACACTCAAAATAGTGATACAATTTAAATATATATGAGTACATACCTTCGACAGCAGTGGCAGGCACTGGCACCATCCGACAGCAGCGGCAGACAATGATGAACCTTAAAACTTCAAAGGTGCTCCAACTTGTAATCTAAAGGTAGTTGGAGATGCGGCAAATATTAGTCCCAAAACTTCACAGAAACGTTCACTGCATCTGGTGTTGGCACAGGAATTGGTGTTGCAACTAGAACTGCAACTAGCGCAAAGGAACTGGCACTGCAAACATAGGGTTTTATGAGGAAACCCTAATTTCTCAACTTCAAAAATTTGGAGATCTGATCCAGGGAAGAGATATGCCCTGCATAGGCGACCTTCTTAGTGGGTTCAGTAAGTGCTCAACGAGCTTGATTAATGGGGGAAACTAAGGATCTTCCTTCCAGTGGTTAGACTATTATGAAGGAAACCAACTCTGATACCATGTTGAAATTTTGGTATGCTCGTTTAACCATAGACAATGTCACATCATTGTCACCCAACCATAGACATTCACATATGCCACCCCCGAGCACATTAACCTTTGCTTAGAATAATTTCAGCAAGTCTACACTAGAACCAATAGATAAACCCTAGTTGCTAACTGCAGCAACAACTCAAGCCAAGTAGAGCACTCCTTCTCCAAGGGTAGCGCACAAGAGAGAGAGTCTCCATATGCACAGAACAAGTACCATACACAACTACAGCAGCTACAGCTACACTACTCGCACCATACTTAGCAAGAATATCACCAAGAGTATCACCAAGAATATCACCAAGAGTTTCACCAAGAACGACCAAGAGAATCACCAAGAACGACCAAGAGAATCACCAAGAAAATCACCAAGAGAATCACCAAGAAAGAGACCAAGACCAAGAGATGACCACGTGCCCTTATTCCTCCTTGCAGCTGTAGTTGCAACTGCAGCTCTCCACAAGACTTCCGCACTTTCTGGCTCATCAAATGAGCTAAAACATCATGTATTTATATTAATTTGTCCAGTGACTTTTCTGGCTGGGCCGACTTGACTTTCTGGTAATTATATTTTATGTTTATCTTTTTCTTGTGGAGCCGACTTGTATTTCTAGAAGATAATAATCTAATATTATTATTCTACTAGGTTGACTTGTCTTCTAGGGTTTCCACACATCTGTTTAATGGTTCGCTTGCTTCTGGAATATTCTATTCTAAATCAAAGGTTACACGTGGAGATTAGTACCTCTCGTATCTACCAAAACATCAACAGTTCAAACCCTGGTTAATCGACCGGAGGGGACCTAAGGCGTCAAGAGAAGGG
The DNA here is from genome assembly GCA_009831015.1 of Picea engelmannii. Classification (NCBI taxonomy): domain Eukaryota; kingdom Viridiplantae; phylum Streptophyta; class Pinopsida; order Pinales; family Pinaceae; genus Picea; species Picea engelmannii. The sequence continues at coordinate 288,523 of ML792923.1, forward strand.
AGACAGTCTATGGAGATAGCCACCGACTGAAGTACAGGAGAAGCCTTTGAGAGAACCAACAACGTGCCCACCCTCAAGGGTTGGCCAAGGCAATTGGGATATTGGGCCCTCCCAGAGGTTGAATCTCCAAAGATCTATACTCTATGGGGGAATGAGACCAACCAAAAGATGGCCTCTAACTGCAACCATTAGGTGTCGAACTCCGCCCGAATAATGGGATGGGGGACAATATGCTTGCATCCGATGATGCACCTAAGGAGTGTTTGGATAGGAGTCTAAAGACATTTGGTATCAAGATTGGTGTAGGGAGGTGTTGAAAGATGTATCCTTGAATTGGGAGTTGTTAGAACAATTAGGAGGCATGTGATAAGAGTGCTCAAGTTGTTATTCTCTAGATAACATTCACAAGAAACATTAGCCATTAGAGGCATAAGCATAAACACTATGCGTTGACATATTTCCAATTCAGTGGTTACTTAGGGCCACATTTAGTACAAGGTACACCTTATCATGGGATGTGATGTAGGGCCTACATCAAGGAAATTAGTCTGATTAACATAAAAATAACATATCTCGTTGAAAAGAGATGAAAGAGGTAGTCAACCAGATATTTTGATCCTTGAAAATTTCTAGACAAATTGCAAAAGCTCTACAGAATTTTTTGAGTATCTACAAGATGCCACGATCTAGGAAAATTTTAATAATGTTTAACTTGCTCAATTGCAAGGCATAGGGCAAGGCTTGTTTCCAACAGTAGAGAGAATGCTTTGATGGTTGGTTACCACACAAACTATAATGTTAGGATTAGGACTACATAAGCTCTTGCAAGTGTATCACTTGGATCTTGAATTTAAGAAATATGGAAGTATTAATTTCAATAGAGAACAATATACTTTATAGTAAAGTATACTAGATCAAAATTTAATCAATTGCATTGCATGCACTTTAGCTCCCAACCACCATTTGATTCTAGGCAGCCAACAAACTTACATGGCCATTATATAACAGAGTGAAGGATATAATATCTTTGACATCCTTCAAAAACTTCATAACATTTCTCAAGACCTGTTCATGAGCAATAATGAGCCCTACATGCCTATCATTGCACGGTTGAATATGGTTGTGTAAGCCATTTGGGACTTGAATGTGGTTGTAGGGAACCATCCTAGACTTGAAAGTGGTTGTTTTATGTATAAAGGAGTGCTAGCAAGGAATTCATCAAGCATAGGAAGGATGGAAAGCAAGAAAGCATGGAAAGAAAGAATGAACTAAGACCAAGAAAGAATGAATGAACTCAAAACAGGAAAGGAAGAACAAACTAATAATGTATGAATCAAAAACCAAATGGCCTACCTCCTTGGAGCTTTCACAAACGTTAAACTTTTAAGTTTGAAGTCAATTGAAGTTTAAAGCACTTTAGTGTATAGATGACAGATCCTAAAGCTTCAGTTTTCCAAGCACTTCAGTCTGTAGATGACAAAGCTGGATCCAAGAACTTCATCATTCCAAACACTTGCACACAGTTTAGAGATGACAAATGAATCGGTCTGCAATTGTATCCTTTGTATTCTACAATGGGGGAATCAATCTTCTTATAGAATATGAATGGAGCTTAAGGTTTTAGGCAATTGAGCTTTTCTTTACATTAAAAGATAGCTTTGGCTAGGGATCTATGGTCAAAACATCCCCAAATATTTCAAGATCCATTTCAAAAAGTTGAAATTTGATTCATGCACATAGATTTGTTTCCTTCTCCACGAGATCCACCTCCATGACAAATCTTGGCTAGATACCAAGGGCTCCAGATCTAGATAAAATCCACCGACCTTGCATGCAGGGATGGCAGTGTTGATATTATGGTAGCTGCGGGAGGTATTTACCTCCACGTGTAAACCTGATGAGAATAGAATATTCTGAGAAGCAAGAAGAAACCCTAATTAATTGGTTAATAACCCTAGAAGACAAGTTGGCTCAAGAGAATGACTTGTATTAGATTATTAGCCTCCAAGAGAAGAAGTCGGCTAAAGGAAATGTTATATACTAAAGAATTAGTACCTAGAATGAGAAGTCGGCCCACGCAGTCTGCCAAAATTAGTATAAATACAGGAGGTCGGTCTTCATTCTGGTCAGTATTCTCAGAATTGCAGAAGCAACACTTGTGCGCACTGCAGTTGGTCAATTTGTGCGCAAGTTTGGAGGAGAGTTATTGTTGCAGATGTTGCAGCTAGCAGATTTCGGTTTTGGCTTGGACTCTCTCTTGGTTATGGTTTGGACTCTCTGATCAGCTCTTGTTTGGCTATCCAGTCTAGGGTTTGCTTCCGAAATGATTCTCTGTCAAGGTTAAGGTGCTCGGGGGTGGCTTCGACCTATGGTTGGGTGACAATATATCTATATTGTCTATGGTTAAACGAGCACATCCATTATATTCTAACAAGTTATGGGCCCACACTATCTTCGGACAGTCTAACCGCTGGAAGATAGATTGGGAGGATTATATTATTTGCAGTTGCAGTTACAGCTAGTTTTTTTTGCTACAGCAACGAAACCCTAACCCTCTCATTAACAGCATAGCAGATATCTGGTCTCGTATGTACGAGATACATCAAGGATCCAATCATCTGTCGATACACGGTGGGGTCTTCTGGATCTGAACCTGTGACTTGATCTTGGAGTTTCTTTAAATTTGAGATCATTGGAGTAGTCATGGACTTACAGTCCATCATACCAAATCTGCGGAGGATGTCAATGGCATATTTACTCTGGGTGAGAAAAATCTCTCCTGGTTTCTGCCAAACTTCTAAACCCAGAAAATAGTGCATTAGCCCCAAGTCTTTCATTTCAAATTCTTTAGAAGGCTCCCTCTTAGTCTGAGCTATCAGGTCTTCCTCTCCAGTGAGGAACAAGTCATCCACATAAAGAACTAACAGCACTGGATGATTTTGAATGACCTTTATGTACAGATTTGGATCTGCTATGCTCTTGGTAAATCCAAGACTC